>VZRH01005240.1:297184-331334 GCA_013397555.1 Urocynchramus pylzowi
AAAAAAAAAAAAAATAAAAAGAATTCCAGACTTACACTTGTTTGCTCCTTTCAAAGGAAAATTCTTACATAATTTGCAATCTTAATTAGTACACAAGATTGTAGTAAAGTGCAGGGAAATAAAAATTCCAGCATAAAAAAAGCAGGATGTGTGGAAAACATAAACAACTTGATTCAGTAGGCATGCAAGGGATTGAGGCCTGTTTGTCACCAGATCTGCCCAAGCTTCCCCCTGGAGTGAAACTCAAGAAGCCTACATGGACAAAAGCATGTCAGGGCTTGGTGGGGAAGCCAATACAAGAATAGCTGCAGTAGTAACAGTGTTCCACATTCATGAAGATCTTGGGTTACCAAGATAAATTCAGCTACAAGACTCACCCTTGTGCATTCTTAACCCTTTCACTGCAGGATGCCTTCAGACGTGGCAGTGGGGGGAGTGCAGAGAATGAATGCTAGGGAACCTCAGGAAGGGCTGTTTCTTCTGGCTGACAGTGATACATCTGCTATCACTCAGGTTTAATCTTTCTAGAAATTTAAAGGGATCTTATTTAAGAGGTAATGGATACTGCTGTGGTTATAAAGTATTTTGCCATTAAACCATACTGATGTGATTAAGTTGGTTATTTTCCTCACATACTGAGGCATAAGACCTGCTTATTCCAGTCTCCACAAATGAAAAATAAAAAAGGATAATTTTTTAAAATGTTTGTTTATACTTCTTCCAGACCATTTTTGAAAGATTGCACTTCCTTCAACTAATAAAGGACAGACATCATTTGAGGCAATGGCTTTCTTTTCCAGTTTCCAGATGTCCTGCTATCTAGTGTTAACCAACAGCAGCTACTATTTTCTTATCTTTCTGAATTATAATATTACAAAACAATTATTTCAATTTTTTTGGTTTTATGCTCTAATCTTTGCTTTCAACAGTACACTAGTGAAGACAATACAGAGGAAAGAACATTCCATCACCAAGACATTAAATTCTTGTTTCAAAAAGACATTAAATAAGACCTCTTAATAAATGCTTTATTGTGTGCTTGACTGTGGGTTTTAAAAAAATTCCTTTTTGTATTTGTTGTACAAGAAGCAGATCTAGTGTAATATTTGAAAAAAAGCTTGTATGTTTTTTTCTCCTGAAATTGATCACAAGAAATAGAGGAAATGTTGCAACAAAGCCTACTGATACAGTAATCAGGTCCAAATCCTATCAGTGGGTCAAATTTCAGCTATGTTTCTATCAACAGAGGCTTGCTGCATTCTTGCTCTTCCAGAATTTTATTTTGTGACCACTTTGTCAGCGTCACTGCCTCATGTGTAACATGGGGATCCATAAATAGCTCCCTCCATGACAAGAGAACTGTAGGAATAGAGCCATGAATTTCAGGATAAGTGAAAAACAAGCACTGAAGGACGACAACTCACGGTGAGTATCAAGACTTGTGGCCCACTGAGAAGGATGCAGAATTAAGTCAGGTTTATGCTAGATAACTCACAAGAATGGAGAACACTGAAAGCTCCTTGTGACTTCTTAGCAAAAGGGTGGGTGTTGGTGTACCTTTCTCCTTCCAAACAGCTTTTCTAGGGCTGCAGTGGAAAAAGCCCTGATAATAGACTGAAATCAGCACCATGTACAAGAGCTGGGAAGGCCAGCTCCATGCTAGCAGCAGCCAGTCCTTCCTCACTCAGATCCAAGCAGTCAGGTTGAGTCCCACCCTGAACTCTTCACCTCCTCTCCAGCACGCTTCCCCTCTAAATATAAACTGCACTGCTGACATGATTGCAGCTGGCACTAATCTTTTCAGATGTTTTCCATGTTGTCCTTGGTTTTGTTTGCTATGTTGAATCAGGCAAAATTCTGGTTTAAGCAACAAAGAAGTAGCAAAAATATATGTAGATGAAACAAAAAAAAAAAGATAAAAAACATAGGAACTAACAGATGGGTGTAGGAAGGAAGGAAAAGATTCATAGAAAGCAAGTGATTTGATGAGCCTAAATTAAGTTGAGCTAATAATATTCATCTGAAACATTAAATATCTTACAAGTGTTAGAATCTCTTTCATCTATAATTCTAATAGAAACAAAGCTGTACACTGCAAACAAACATGTTTGCACCAGAGATATTTGAACTCATGTTACACATTTACAAACTAGTCAGAACTGAGGTTCCCCTGGTACTTGAGCAGCTAGAAGGAAAACCTAGAAGGAAAAGGAGAAAAATTACAGACAGCAGTTGCCTGCAGCTTGTGTCATTCAGTGGAAGAACATGAACTTCAGCTAAATTCTGTGTACACAGCTGTGGGAGTACATAAAAATTTAAAAATTACAAGCCTTTCTAAGAACTCACAGCAAAATGCAAACTAGGATGAATAAAAGCAGGAAAGCATTATGTACCCTAACAGAAGGATTCTCTCAATGCTATTAGATCTCTAGCTTCTTCATGAAAACTCACCTACAGTGATAGCAATAAGAGCCTGCTTCTTTCTCTGTTGCAAAGTGGTGAACACTGCCATGGTATGCAGACAATCCAGGGGTGGTTCAGCAATCATCCAGAATTGCTCTGTGTCACCCCTGATTTTTCCATTGCCATAAAAATAGTGGAGGTGTGAGTTTTGGAGGTGAGGCAGCAGGAGCAGGGTTCAGAGTTCCGAGCCAAAGAAGGGGAATGGGGAAAGACCTGCTAAAATTATACCAACCCAAAACACACATGTGAAAAGATGCCAATATTAGCTGAGCAACAAACGGACCAAAGAGAGCTGAAAAATGCCAGAGCCCTGTTTTCCCAATATAACCAGCTGTCACTAACTGCAAGCTTACAAAGAGAGCAAGGTCCTATATTGAAGGAAGTTTAGGAGACAATGTGCCTGCAGTGGCATCCACTGCATGTTACAGTCCCTCCCATACAGCGCCTGCGTGGCCAAGCTGGAGGGCAAATGGTTAAAAGGCATAATCAATTTTCATTAAACAGCTGAAGCCCTGCATGCTCTAGATGTATTTAGTTGTCATACTGTGGGCTGCTGTGCTTTTCATCATGACTACCAATAAAATAAGCTTTTCCATTAATATTTTACACCATTTTCTTACATTTCCCTCTTCTTTTAACATTGCATGCCACTTAATTCACCCAAACGCTTGCACAAACATACAGGAAGAGGAAGGAAGCGAGCTGTTGCTGTTTGAACTAGTGTGCTGTTCATCATAAAATGTTTGGGCAGAAGCTAGTATACAAAATCATGTAACCATATCAAGCTGTAGTAAGCATAAATTTATGTATTTGAATGCGTTTACACATTTGTTGCCTGTTCAAAAGGGACTTCAAACTTGTAGTTTTATCACTGTGATACCTTCTGTTTCTCTTTCTTCAGATGGAAATTTGTCTCAAAGACTAACCCTAGGCACATGAAAGGTCATTCAGCTGTAAAGACAAGTGAGAAAGAGGGATGAGTAACAATATTAGCAAAACAAGAGGGTTTGGTTGTTTGGAAAACAATAATAATGTCCCTACATTTGTGAAGGACTATGCCCTGTGAGCTTTGTTTTGCTCCCAGTCCAAACAGCCCTCTTTCTGCCTCCAGGAGCATAGGGATAACCAACAAAATCCCTGCTGAGGACTACTGTGCACATGCTTGGATGAATGAGAACTCTTTAATGCATTTCAGTGTTAGTAAAACTATATACATTATAAATGAAAAGAATAGGACAGTTTTATGCCTTAAAAAAGGCTCTAAATACTATGTTTCAGGACACAAACAGATTCCCTTCAGTAGTCAGTCTAATTTATATCCTCTATACCACATTATGCAATGACCAGTTGCTCATAAAGAGCCTTTCTTGCTGGAAAGCACTAGATATTCATTGCCACTTGGGTACTAGGACACAAATTGCTGGATTTGGAAAACCACAGCTCCTGTATTTCTGTTGTCCTTACCTAGCAAAGGATAACAGAATTCAGACACTAATGTCCTATTAACCGTCCTGTTAGATAACTAGTACTACACCAGTAATTTCTGTTACCTTCTTTCAGTGAGGTCCAGAAAGAAACCCCAGCCTCCCAGCATATTCCTCTGCACAAGGTTACCCTTACCACAGCAAGATCTGGAAAAGAAAACTATCTGCACCTCTCCTATTTCATTGCAAATGCCAGTGTTTGGCTGCAAATGCACCACTTCCACTGGAAATTTAAGCTAACAGATCTGACTACATCTGGAAATCACTGAGGGCACACACTGCTTTCCTCAAACCCTGCTGAGAGGGGAAAGCATAAGGCAAGAACAGTCACAGCTTCTAGAGCTTCAGGACTGCTGCAAACTTTTCTGCTCTCTTCTCTGTTCAAAGCTGTGACATCTGGGGTTGCAAACTAGCACCAACAAGAATTTCTAATTTGTCTCTAATCACATACAGGCGAAGGTATCTCAGCTCAATAAATCAAGATTACTGACTCATGCACTAGCTTAGAAGTATTCCTTTTTGTGCTTATGAAGGGAGGGAAGGAGGGAGGGAGGGAATAGGGGGGAAAGGTGCAAGATTTCCCGTAGGCTGTTAATATGCATAAGCAACTAATTTTTCCTAGCTGGCTGAAAAATGAACTGAAATGGAGCAGAAAACCAAAATCTATTAAAAACAAACAAAAAGCGTAAAGAACCTAGACCTTGCATGTTATGTATGGGGTACAACTGGGGGATTTTAGGTATAACTGTTGATAATTATTGCTGATGGCAGAAGTTCAGTTAACACTGCTCAGAGCTGGCAGGGCTCCTGCTCTGGGGGCAGATTTCCGTGGCCTGCGAAGCGCGGTGCTAGACACTCCAAGTGTGCCGTGAGGGGGTGGAAGGGCTCTGTGTAATTACACTTCTTGCCAGCCTGCAAAAACAACAGCCATCCACCACTCCAGCCCAAATATAAAATCTGGCAGAAGGGGACTAGACGTTCACAGTAATCTGCCGGCCTTCTGTTTCAAATGACACGTGCTTGTAAATAAACAAACAAAAGTACATTTGGGGTTTCAGGCTACAACAAGAAGAAAAAGGAGACTTTTTTTTTTTAAATGCTTGGGCTAAAATCTTAATGTGCAAACCATCAGTCAAACTCTAATTGCCTAAATTACTAAAAATGCCTTGCAAAATTATAGCAAACACTCTACCTAATGGCTAACACGAAGATATTAAACTGCAAATTAATGACAATTCTGCTATAACATTAACAAAAGAGACTTCAGAAAAATGAAAAATTAGATCATTCTGGAGAGCAGACAGGAAAATGCACAGCTTTCATGCGTTGCCTACATGTTTGCAATGAAAACCACACAAAATTTGCCTGAGTTCAAATTTCATTGCAAACATGAAACTTAGCTCAAGGGAAAATTTGCTAATGTTTGCATAACTATTCAGTCAACTGGGGCCCAGCCTCAAGCAAAGCTTTATGATCCAAAGAACTAGAAGAAATGTACAGTTTCACATCAAAACTAGGCAAAAGGGGGGAAAAAATTGACAGTTTCATTTTGAATTATGATGAGATTTTAAATTAAACTTCAGAGGCAAATGTAATAACAACACAGACTGCATGAGCACAGGTGAAGACTGAGGATGATGTGCTGCCTAAAATAATCATAACAATTTAAAAGAGTTTAATCTTGCTCTAATAAGCATGTCAGAATAAAAGCTGTTCTCATGCTCACAACAGACCTTGAGGGACAGGGCAGGGGACACCCTCAGTTCCGTGTCATAGGTAAGAAATTGAGGCGCAGTGGTTACACGTGAGCAATAAAGCTTGACTGTGAATTTAATTCTCACCTAAACATCCTTCCTCTCACTCAGATTTGTTTCTGCATGCAAAGGCAATCACAGATACACACACACACACACCTGTTTCAAGCAGCCCATTAACTCCAAAGCCAAATGTGAGTCTCACCAGCCTCACACTGCACATACTCAGAGCATATCACTCAGATAGGCTCCCCATGCAGTTAGTCAGTCACTTGCATATCCTCACATCTTCCTATCAGCATCTGGTGCCATCTATTTGCATGCAGCACTTTCTAAAGCAGTTTGCTTCCATATTTCTGCTTCTGCCTTATTGAGTCATTCTGGGCTTTGACATCACTGCAGTTGAATTCAGCCTGCTGGGGATATTCGGTGATGGAAACTCTAATGTGCAATCAGACTGGCCTACAAAATAGTTGGCAACCCTATAGGTGCCCAAAAAAAAATTGTATTGAGTGTGTTCCTCTATACAGAGTCACTAAAACACCCTCCCACATACTTCACAACCAGAGGCTCCCCTTAAGTAAAGAGAAAAATAACAGTAAAATGTATGCTTTTTATGTCAAAGTAGGATTTTACATTGAGATAAGTAACAGAAGAAGTATGGCTTATTTTTATCTCAGTATGCATAATTACAGTCAAACTTATAAACTGTCAACACACTACTGGGGAGGAGGGGGAGAGTAGAAGGGGATTTTTTTTGGCAGAAGGAAAGGAATGATTTTCTGGTTTGCTTCGGTTTTACAGTCAGCTAGTTATCTCAAGATCCATAGTCTTATGTCAGAAAAAAAAAATAAAAATCCCCATTTTATGATGAAAACATAGCTTTTAACCTCCACCATGTGAAGGTAACGATGGAAACATTAACAATCACTCTCCTTTGAGAGTAATTTATTCCTGGAATAGAGTAGGCTCTGCCAGCAAAATTACATTCAAAAGTGAACAATATTAGAAAATACCAGTGACAAGGACTATTTAGAAAATTACACAGCTAAGAAGTATTTTCTGACTAATTTTGGTCCCCAAGTTAAAAAATGTTAAAAGGTTGAATTCCCCAAATGGAAAGATCACTTGGCCCAGATTATAAAATACACAACAGTTTCTTCTGACACTGTTTAAACCAGTACAAAGGTCTAAACCACTTAAGAGAGGGACCTTATTATTCAGAAGAATTTTGAAAAACCAGAGCAATAGCCACATTGCAGCTCTAAAGTCTGGGGTAGCATGAGCTCAAAGTGGGCCTCGCCACACTCTGCTTCTGCAGAGAGTCACACCAAGAACACCTCTTCAGCTACTTAGGGGTCCTGTGAGATCCCCCATAGCACCATTCTGATACAGCAACATATTCTCCATTTCCAGCCCCATCTCTGCTAACATGAGCATCTTGCAGCCTCCCCCCCCCGACCCTGTCCCCTTTAGGATGGTGTGGACATGTGCTGTGCACTCAGTATAAATCAGCTCCAAAAGCAGACAGGCCCTGGAGTCACTTGGGCGTCACAACTTTAAATGATGCCTAAATTTCATTTTAAACCTGAGCCAGGGTCACCGCCTGTCCTGATTCACTTCTCTATTGTATCACCCCAGCAACAGCTGGTAGATATGCTCTGAGCAGTTTGTCTCTTGGCACCTAGTGGAAAACTCTCTGTCCTTGTATGAGGAATTGATTTAATTCTTCCCCTTGCTTTATTCTGTGCAGGATATTGGGTGAGCCTCACAGATATCACCTGAACTGATGTTGTTAATACCCAAAGAACAGAAATTCTGGTTCTGGAATAAAGCAAAGTATCAGAGTGACCTACTGTAAACCCATTTATATCACACCCTGCATTGAAGGCACGTGATTCTGTCAAATGAGGTATCAAGTAAAGGGGTGCTGTCAGCAGCCGCTGCTTTTCTAAACTGTTTCAATAAATCTGCAGTGTTTCCTTAAACATCTAAGCCTCTCAAAATCCCTGTGCAATTTTCTTTTTCTACATGCACGGAATGTCATAGAGACAATCAAAAATAAATAGCTCTTCCTTGAAATGATGGGCACTTGGCAACAACAGCTAGAGTTTCTCAAGGCAAATTCAAGAGCAGACAGGCTAAACAGACTGTTTGAGAGTCATAAGCTATACACAAATGTAAAGTGGCCAAAGGGAGCCAAAACCCTGATGCAGGGAATGCATCCAAATTTTAATGAACTAGTTTGATCAGCAAATCCTGGAGATTCAGGATTCACCCAGTAAACTCAGACTTTGTCCCCCAGATGTCCATTAACTGATGAGACAATTTGAAAAGCCTTAGGTCTTCTCAGTGTGGCCATTTTTTTCCTCTCCTTTTTTTTTGGAAGGGAATGAGTAAGTCCAAAGCACCAAAGGCCAACCAGAGCTACATATGTTTTATGTACATAAATGATCACAAGAAACAAAACACAGAGGACCATTTTATATTATTGTAATTACAGTTGATAGACTCCAGAAGAACAGGCTCTATGACACGTCAAAAGAAAGATGAATATGCAAGCTTAAACTATGCACTTGGTGTGAGCTTCATAATTATGCACTCTGAGTCTCTCAGAGCTACAGGCCATCAGCCAAGAGCTACATAACTCATTTGGCAGCAAACAGGTACCAGAAAAAGCCCATCAAAATCTGTCATCAGTTTTTTTTCTCTTTTTTTCAAGGAATGGCTTCAAGGTACTTTGGAAATGTCTTTAAGTCCCCTGGTGGCCATAGCAAAGTCACCTTGCAGCCTTGAGCACTGTTTCTATTACAAAAAGCATCTAGAATGAATCTTTTCTGCCATGTTGAACAGGCTGACTTTACCTCATAAAAAGTCTTTTCTTCATAAAAAGTCTTTTCTTCCCCCTGCCCCCACTCATTCCTCACCACAGTACCAAGTAATTCTATTTTTAGCACAGAAGGAAGTGTCAAGAGAGACTGTCAAGGGTGGTGTACCACAGAGCTGACCCACCACATTTTTACGTGCATTTAATAAAACAATTATCTTCAAAGCTCTTTGTTTTCTCAAAATAGAAGACTTCAACCAGGAAGCACACTGAATAATGGGGGAAAATGCAGTTATTGATGAGAAAGAAGACAGTAGGTTTGCTGCTGCCAGGATGGGGAAAACGTAAATGCTGGAAAACATTTCAGCAAAAAAAAGGGTTTCTTTTTGCTATTATTTATATAAATGTTAAATGAGAAATTTTTTTTTCACTATTTTTTTAACAGACCATGACATAATTTCAAAGGTGACAGCAAATGTTTCAAAACCCATTTGAATAAGGTAATGCAGATCTAAATTTAGCCTTTTGTTGTTTTGATCCTGTCAAACTTTTTTGTGGCAAAAGTTTCTCTAGCATCATTCAGGTCTGCATCTGTGGCCCTACTCATTTATCTTGCTTTGAAAAAAAAAAAAATTCACTTTTGGAAGACGGGCAACCAAAACTTTGGAGTTCTGATCTTGTAAAGAATCGTGCAGACACAAAAGTTTCCAGTATTGCCTTGATCATGTCCATGAGTTAAATGCAGAGGGACAGACTGTGACTTCACATTCAAGAACTGAATTAAAGAAAAAATACAAGAAAGGTCTTGCCAAATCAAGCCCTCCCACACCACCCTAACAGGGAAAGGGCCTGTATTATAGAAAACCTTGTAACCTTTATCAGCTGTAATCCCTATTGTCAAAATTTCCAGCAGAAAGCACAAGTGGGCTGAATCCTTGGTACCCAGAGAAGTCAGTCACCTGTCATTAACAGAGTCCTGTTGGCATCTTGATGATGTCAGGCTCAAATAAATGTGTTTCACAAACACCATTAATACCCTGATCTTTTGCAGCTTTCCTAAAAACACACAATATACAAATACTCCAGAAAGAATTTCCCATGTAGAACGTATAGGTTATACATATGAAAAATATATAAAAAGCAAAGGACATTTCTGCAGGAACACAGCATTTTTCACGGTTTCCAGAGGCACATGAAGGAAATGTATCCCCAAGAACCCTCTCTTTAGTCTCCAGTACTCCTGGTTCTCCTCTCAATATGCCAAAAGCTCTCCTGCTCCTAATTTTCCACTGTGCTGTCAGTGTACAAGTATTGGGATGAAGAGATCAGATGCAGAACTTGTTTTCAATATCTGCTGCAGGGTTGAGATTTCAGAGAGGAGCACAAACCCACATGACCATACTTTGTATTATGTAAGAGCAATTGCAGCCCACATCTGACTGGAGCAGTGGGGAAGCTGCCACCACACCCCATGGCAGAGGCACACACCACCACCTCCAGGACAAGAAGCTGATATAAACCCAGCAAATCAACATCTTCACAGAGAAGTAATTACAGAGGAGGCAGAGACTTACCAAAATTATTTTAATAGTGTAATGTTAACAACATACTTCACAGCATGGCATACTTTTCCCAACATGACTGTGATTCATTGCAATCACTGTCACATATCAGGATCGTTCTTAAAAAGGATAGGAAAGGTTGGCTTTGCACTCCAGCAAGATATTTGAATTTAAGAAGCTGTATAGTTTCTTAGTCTTTAGTCTGCCTTTGGACAACATTTGAAAGTGAAAGGATCAGAACAATAAATCTGGATGTCACAACAAAGGGTTCATCTGTAAACAGCAACCTACAAATCTAACAGACTAGTCTGGTAACTATGACAAAATAAGAAATGAAATCTCCATGTAGATCATTTGTAGAACTGACTGCATGAAACTTGTCTCGATGTTGTCTTTATATGTTTACATGTGCATACATATATGTATAAAATCACTTATCAACAAGTTTTTAAACTTTATTTTCAGCCACAAGAATTCAGTAAGTGGCATCATTTTAGATAAATCACCAGCAGTGCAGAGAAAAGTAACTAAAGTTTAGATAAAGCAAAAATCTTGCTCAGACTCTTCTTTATGCTTCTCCCAATTTGGAGATAATTACTACTAGCAAGAGAAGGATTTATTTCTTGCACTCTCCTTTTAGTAAATAGAAAAGCCTACATGACAGATTGCATAGAATTATCATTATATGTACTCAAAGATATTTTTGCATGCTCAGGAGATACAGGCTGCACCGTGTAACCTCAGAACTGCTCCAGCTTGCCAAATTCAAGGATGCAAGTTGTAACAGTGGTGCAATGAAGCTGTACTGCACTATAGTACCTTGATAGCAGGGATGACTCTGGTACTGTCTGTTTCCTGTGTCAAACCACAGCAGCATCCACTCATGACTATTGCTAGTAATAAAAGCTTGAAAAACATCCCTCAGCATTGCAGATGCACAGTCATAGGTGCTCCAGGCTTCTACATTTATTCTAAAAGCCATTCTAAAAATTCATGTTGGCAAATTTCCTGGTTTCAGATGCTTCCTCAGCCCTTCTGAGTCCCCAGGAATGATTCTAATAGCTTTCCAAATGAACAAACTGGTAAGTACTGGACCAAAAATCCAGCACAGGAATCATCCCATGGAGATCAATGGACTACCCAAATGCATTAAATTTGGCAGGAATGGGGCCATATGAGTATTAATTTGTCTTCACATTGATCAACTAGAATTTTCACAAGGTCTTGAAGGACAATTTCCTTTTCACAGAAAATACCCCTAATTCTTTGCTTTTCAAGGGGGCTGAGGATATAAGAAATAGGGATAATCTATTATCATGGAGGTGCTTTTAGTTTTGTCCCGCTGAACTTACAGGAGCCACAGTCAGAGGTTAAAGTGCATCCATGACTTGGATTTGGTTGTTTCCAAACAGTTATTTGTTGTCCCTGACTGTTGGGATCTAAAAAAAATAAAAAATTGTTTTATATTATTATAAAATTTATTTTATAATATAAAACACCCTTTATTAATGAGGCTTTAGATACATGTCAAATTCTTCAGTTTGCCAGAAAATCCATATACAGAAGAAACAAAACTCCCTAGCTAATCTGCAGCTTGGAAACATCTTTTAAAAACTGCAATTTGTGTAAGTTATTTGTGATATGGTCAGGTGCATCTCAAAATCTGATCTCCATTTAGATGTCAAGAGTACTGCACATCAAGCACCTATTAAACAAGTGACAAAACCGTTTTTCTCTTTTACAGTTCAAATTTAGATGCACATAGCAGCTATGCACTGCTGCATTGGTGTCCTTAGAAGTATGTTCCCAGTCTATGTCCCCATTTCATAGCAGGGTACACAAACTTGCACTGGTTTCTGCTGCATCAGCCAAAAGACTCAGAATGACACAGAAAACCAGAAAACATGTGCTATGCATTTAAAACCTTGCTCAGCTCTATTTGTTATTGCTAGATTAATGAATAATAACACCCCAGTTGTGTGTTTCATTATGAAATGTAATATGCTCACATAGACCTAATCATATAGTCCATCAAGTAAGCAAAATTCAGAGGAAGACAATCAAGGCTGATATTAGAGTATGACAACAGCATAAGAACCACAGGGGACTTCCCCCTGCATTTCAAACCCTCTTGGTAACTGCCCTACAACTATGGTAACTACAACTGAAGATGGAAATGAGCTGGATCCCAAACCTATGAAGAACAGATTTGCAAACCCCTACCCAGGATCAACAGCCATAAGATCTTCCATTCATTACAGGATGGAAAATAACTAGATATAATAACTAAATGACTAAATCAAAATCTAAATAACTAGATCAAATAACACTGCTCTGTTTGAAAACAAGTTCCCACAGAGATTTCATCCACATGCATGAGAAGAGAACATTAGATTTCTTGTATGATGAAGGCAGTAAGCAGAGGAAGAGCAGAACTGTTGGAGAGAGCCATGGATCCAGGTCAGTTGAAAGGCTGCTCACTAAGACTTCAGCAAATCATGACACAGGCAGGCACAGCCTGTAGTTTCTAAGCAGTTCAAGCAGGGACTCTGTATAGAGCCAATACATTCCTGAGGCAGAAGCTGCAGAGCAACCTCAGTACCTGGCCTTAGGAGACCCAGCCACCACTCCCCAGCCATGCCATGACTCCAGGGTACCTGAGCACACTCTGCAGTGACTTTGGGCCCTGCTGTCTTCCACTTTTCAAATGCTGCTGGTTCCCTGATGATGGTACAGGTCTTGTGTCTTTTGTCATATAAAAACACGCTGCTCACAGGGTCAGAAAAGTGGGTCACCACTGAGGCAGTGCCTCTTACAGTTCTCCATGGAATTTGTGTTCAACAGAAAATTTTATGATACCTAATTATGAAGAAAAAAAAAAAAAAAACCTGTATTACAAGGCCTGATCCTTCTTCTTCTGTTTAGAGCTTCTCAATTGCTTATGATGGCTAAGGATCCAGTCCTTTATTGCTGTCCTCTAGAAGAGATCCATCAGCTCTAATGGCTTTGGTGTGGATTAAACTGCAGTGCTACATCACAGCTATTTACAAGGACCATTTCCCACCCCCAGTACCAGGATCACACACCATATGCTGTGGCTCAGTGCAAGGCAGGAGAGAGCACGTGGCTTCAGACTGCACAGAGCACACGGCGTGTTCTCTAGCACTTCCTACTCTAACACTGTGGACTCAAACCCATAGTTCCCTGCTAGGAAAATTTCTTTTCACCAACTTGCAACCAACAGGAACAAACAGACTCCTGAAGAGGGGTCAGAAGACTATCTGAAGGGATGAGGAAAGCCTCACTACAGTTTCCTGCAGCTGTCATTGAGAGCACTGACACGCCTCATAAAGTCAGCATGGTAACTATCATTTTCTTTTGAGGTCTTGTGATAGCAGCTTTCTCGTGTAACATTTTCAGATCTTGCACCAGCCATATCAGGCATCTTTGCTATTTCAACAGCATCAGCACAAACAATTTCCTAAGTAGTCCTATACTGCCAGCTCAAAAAGATGGATTTATTTACTCATTCAGACTCATTAAACTAGCTAAATGTTGGCTTTGCCTTAGAAAATACCCTATGATTATTAGGCAGCCAGAAGAAAAATGAGCATCTGTTTTCCACAAATCTGAAATTTGTACTCTGAAAAAGACCCTGTGGTTTCTAGTGTAAGGCTGGGGGGATTAGTGATAGACAGCTTGCAAGCTCAGTATACACATACTAAGCTATTTAATGAGCCTATACAATTCTGTCTTTCCTCTTAAATGTAAATACTTTAGATGCAGGGAAGAAAAGACAGCTTATCTGAAAAGAGTAAAGTATCCTTCATTCTTCCTCTAAATCTGCAGATATTTAAAAGACATCAACAAATGAGAAGGTCATTTTCCCTAAAAGCATTATGTGAGAGTTCATGAATGAGGAACTGTGTTCCAGAAAACTGTCTCTCACAGCTCATGCACCACCACAAACACCAGGTTTAAGTACAAACCCTTTTCCCTTCCAGCACTTGATGCCTTCATGAGCTGGAATACCACAGGCAGCTGTACTCGTGGTTTGGTATAGCGATTCTATCCTGCATACAAAGCTTTGAAGAAAAAAGTGCCAGAATTTTGCTGCAGGCACTATAACTAGACAACTTTGCTCTGCATAGATGGAAAATGTGGGGAATTTGGAAGAAGCTCAAGAGACGTAGTTTGGTTTGTGAAAGGTCCGGGTGCTTCATTTGGAGTTCGTTCCCAAATCTTCCTGATATTTCGTGCCTCTTCATTTCAAGACAGATCCAGGACATATGCACTGTTTTTTATTGTGTCTAGCCATTCCAACATTCCCCACATTTTCCTGGACACAATACCACAGAGAACAGCAGCCTTGGCATCAATAAAGCTCCAGGTTCAGCAACAAATACTGCATGTCATCTTGCATCCCATTTTTATTCAAATCAGCATCAGGTCTTCACACAGAGGTAATCATAGCTAGCTCCCACAAATACATGTTTAGCAAAGGCATAATGTAATATGTTAACACTTTGCTTGCCTCTCCCTCTATGTAATATCATTGATTTTCTCAACTGAAAGCATGGTGCCAGTGGGCACAGCTCCTGGCCATGGCCAGTGAGTCAGTATACCTGGGAGGCATCAGCTGTAACTTGCAAAGAGTAGTAGATCATGTCTAGAGCAAAATGCATATAAGGAAGCACTTTTTTCCCAGAGTTCAGCCATGTAACACTACTGCTCAAAAAAGATGGGCAACTGGTTATAGATTAATAGAAAAATTAGCCTGCAAAAGTCTTCAAAAGGTTGTTGAGATTATTCCACCAATTTGCTGTAGCCCCAAGGCAAGACAAACTCTACCTATGTCTTTCCTGCCTGATGGCTGTCTATTCTACTGGAATTTCTATTACTGGAGGTCCTTTACACCTTCCCCAGACAATTTTTACCAGTTCTTTACCATCTATCTGTCTTTGCCAGTAGAACCAACCTAAGCATTTCTTATGCTAGTTTATGCCCATTAACTTTCTCTCCTACCTGCTAGGGCCTTGGTTACCAAATTGACTACTTTGCAGCTGCTTGGTACATATTTCAAAATCTATTTCTTTTCTTATGTAGGTTAAGAAAATCTGATTTCAATATTCCATGCAGATGTTTCTTCAATCCCTTAAACCTCTATTTTAGTTCTTCTACCCAACTGATTCTACCTGCAACAAAAACTTAAACCCAGGAGAGTAATATGAGATCAGAAGTTTCATTTTATGCAGCTTGAAAAGCTGTGACCTTTTAGAACCTTCCAAAGCACCCGCCTTCATCCTCCTTGCAATCACACAACCCTGTTGATACCTGTTCCTCTCCTTAGCCATGACTGTACCAAACTCTTTTCTATTAAACTACTTCAGTGTTCTCTGTCCTGCATCTGTACTGCTGCCTATTCACATCATCCTCCTCTGCACTTACTCCTATAAAAATACATCCTATTTCTTCAGAATGGTTCTTCAATTTCTCTTCAAATTTTAGATGTTCCTAAGTTTGGTTGTTACCTACAAACTTGAAATTTGTCACCATCCGGATTGTGTAAATTTTCCACAAAACCAAGGTCCAGAGAATCCTCCCCAGAGCCCTGCACAGGGGCACACTATGATAGCAAAGGATCATTGATAATGTCCTTCTTTCAATGAGTTTGTCACTGCCTGCAAGAATCTCATCTTCTGTTTCCCTCTCTTCATTATGAAGCTGTCATATAAACCAGAGTCATAACTCCAGCAAACTCAAGACATAAAAGCATTTTAAGTTATGTAATGCCTTCTAGCTGATTTTAGCCTTTGCTCCCACAGTCACCACTCAAGGAGAAACCAGAGACACTGAAACTGGACTTGTTACCAGAAGCAGCTAGAACTTGAGCTTGTGGTTACACTTTCAGGAACAATGCTGCACAAGTAATCTTAATCTATCTCTGCTCTCAGCTGCTCATTCACACCTTGTACTGCTAGGAACTAACTGTGTGCACCACATTTCTGTGTGGCAAACAGACTCTGAAAACCAAACAACCCAAATGCCTGTGCACGACAGGAAAGAGGCAACATTAGGGTTAGTGCTGAAAAAGAAAAGTTTCCTAAACTACATCAGTATTTTAATTAGAACATGAAAGTCAAACCTAAGCTTCTGAGACTGAATTTCTCGTTACAGTTAGTTACAGAACTAGTTAGAGGTTTCAAAGAGAAATCCAGATCTGCTTAAACTGTATGAAGGTATTAATTGTGTCAAGAACCAGGCAAGATAAAAGTAGAAGCATCTTGTGGTGCTCCTCACCATCTGTATGCTAGCAGTCACTGACCTAAGACTCACGAGAGCAGAGGTGCAAGGAAATTCAGTCAGTTTCTTTCCATGTGGCAGTGAAGAGCTATGCACACTGCAAGCTGCAACCAGTGGGCCATGCTGAAACATTAGGGACCTGTCTTCAGTCAACATGGTTAGATCCCAGACTGAAAAAAGCCAACCTTTTTAAAGTTTTTGTGATTCTCCTGAATTTGACTTTATAACAAGATAGGAAATTCATAAATAACTTCCATTTTAAAGAAAGCTAGAATCCAAAATTTATAGCATATAAACAATTCCTCCCTACATTAATGTAAATTTCTGAAAAGTGCAATAAGTTTGCACATATGCTTCAGAACATAATTCATCTTCCACATATCTTATTACTCATATAGCCTGTATATAGGACCCAATTCAGAATGCCATCTTCACAGACAGTCAATGCAAGCACCTTCCCTTTCAAGCCATGGGACAATTTCACAACTGAATTTAAAGTCAGTGCCAGAAAGAGGATGACAGTACTTGTTTTTTGTTAATGTGACTGTCCTCCCTGTCACTGGATTAAATGGTACATTTTTAAACATGCTGTCACATCAAACAGCAGAGACAGAAACTTTAATTTGCCTTCTGCTATTTTGGACATGACAGCAAACATTTTTAATTACATTTCCATTCATAATCAGGCTTCCAACATGTGAGTTCAATGTTCTCTATTTGATTATTTTAATGGTCCCTTATACAAGCCAGCCAAGGCTACTAATACTTTTATTTCTGTGTGTGAAAAGGCAAAGAATCACGAAATAGCTTACATTCCTAAAGCCTGTCGCCATTGGGCAGGAGTGCTCTGGATCGTCACCACTGGCAACAATAGACAGTGCTGTAAAAATAGCATGCACACATGCAGCACAACAGACCAGCTGGCCATCTTAGGACAAGGGAAATGCAGCTCTTATGACCTCAGCAATAGTTGCCTGTGCCAGTTTAAATCTCCAGCAGAGGAATTTAAATGAATGTTGATAACTGCCCATATAGACTCTACCTTCAGTAATGAGATTAATTCTTACTGTTATTGCCAGTTCTGTCTATAATAAAGATGGAAGGTCTTTTCAGTAACATATGGAAAGTCATTACAGCCACAGTCCAAAAGTAATTGCTCATGGGCAGTGTGCTGTTGACTCCCTTCAGTTTGTTGCTTCATCATTTCACCCATGACCTGGAGGAATAATTTCTCCTTTGCCAACATGGCAGCAGCTCAGTTTCCATACTCGTTAGTGTCTGATGTCTCTTACAACTATAGTTCTCAGTAAATCCAAAAGTCGTAGAACATCTTAACCTCTGAAATTCTGTGTCCACCATGACCATGTGGTACTGAATTCTTGATTAATGTTAGATTTACTAAATTAAATGATACAACAGATTTGGCATTTGAAAACAAATTTGGGAGGTGGAATATTCCAGTTGCCATGAAAAAGCCCAGAGAGAAAAATCATGCAGTATTGGCAGAGAAAGATATGGACAGCATGATTAGAGAGAGCACAATATGCACAATCCAACTTCAAACTTCCCAAAGACAATCATGGATTACACCCTCCATGAATGGGAGCCAGTTGCAAAGTTTACAGCCCTCATGAACTAGAAAGAGAGAAGATTTGAATCTGTGGAGTCAATTCAAAGCCATAATTAGAAGAATTGCATTTTTCACTCTTCCAGCTCTCAAGATTTTACCAGGTGTCACTTAGACATGGAAGGGAATGGGGCTTAGCCAATGTGGCTGTTCCCCTACTGCCTGCACCCCTTCCCATTCAGCTTGGAATTGGTTCGGCATTTTCAAGTTTAGACACTACATAGAAATCTCAAAGTTTTGTAAAAAAAAAAAAAAACTGTGGCTAAGAGATTTCATTTCTGCTCTCTACTTGAGGAAAAGCAGGCAGAAAGCAGCAGCAGCAGCAAGTCCACTTGACATAGGGGCATTCAACACACATCCCCCTTCTGAATTAGCATGGCACAGTAGTGTCTTGCTCTGCTGGGCTAACTAGGAATACCTAGGGAGGAGAGAAAAACCAAAGTTGGTGAAAGGTTACACAGACATAGCAAATATTGGCTCTCCTAACCCTAGTTCTCATTAATCAAATTTGTTTCCAAGTTCATAATTTAAAAATATGAAAATAAGATGAACTCAAACTACCTTAAAATGCTATGGATTGACTGAAACACAACAAGTCAAAGTAACTCATTTTTATTTTTAATAAAGGAAATCTCTACTTAAAATCAAGACTGGACTATTTTTACCTTTATTGTTTTTGAAAGACAAACAGAAATAATTCAAGGAAGTCTTACATAAGTGATCTGATTAGGTGATCCCAACAGTCCTCTCTGTCTTCAAAACCTATGAATCTGTTTTCAGACACAGCATAAAAATCAAGAAACTGAGTCTCATAAAAAACATCTTGAGGATTCTTATCAAAGGAAAACCAGTTTGCATATTTCTAAGTCAAAGCACATACATAAAAAGAAAGTGCAAATACTTAACAACTGAGAGATTTCAATTTTAAAAATCAATATTAAAAGAGTGGAGATAAATTCACATTCTGAGAGGATAGATGTATAGGCCTTCAAACTTTTCCAATAATCCTCTTGGTTATCCTTACTTCAAACCAGGCTACCACTCCCTGAAGTCACACCTGTACCTGTCCCTTGCAGCGAACCTAATCACAATGTTCACACACAGTCTGACCTCTTATGCAGGGCCTAAGAGGGACCACTGTGACCTGTATGTCAGCATTCACACACCATCTGCTCTTTCACAGGAGCAATAAATTCTTTCTTTCCATATGAACTCTGAAATCTGACCAGAACAGCAGCCTCTCGCACGGAGAGGTGCAAGGTCAGGGAGAGCGTGACCCCCACCCTTTTCCTGATGATGATGCCATAGTTCAGTGTATCCACACTCTGCTGCTGTACATGGAAGGGAAAATACATTGTAAATGAGTATGGATGTTAGTGATGCCTGGAAAAACATGAGACAGAAGAACCTTGTCCTTAATATGCCTGCTTGAGGAAAGGACAAAGGCTACTGTAAATCAAGTCCCAAAGATACCATTACAGTAAAAAGTCTATGAATTTTTCTTGACAGTAATTTCCTATACCCCTAATATAGATGCAAGGATGCACACCTCCATTTTTTTTCTTATTTTCAAAAAATTCTTCCTGTCAAGCCATCTGACCTGCTTAAAACAGGAAAAAAAAAAAAAAAAAAAAAAAAAAAAAAAAAAGACTAAATGGAGCAAGATATTTTTAGCATTCCTGAAGGAGCTTCTTCCAAATGTCATTCATTATAGAGCTATGTGAAATCATCTCTATGGACACTCACTCCAGAATCTAGGACAAAGTGAACAACTTCAGCCACAGCCCACCCCAGAGAAATACTGGATTCCCTGTTCCAGCATAATGCATTCAATTCAAATTGGTTTGTTCCTCAGCCAAGGGACACAGCAACATAATTTACTATTTCCCTTTTGAATATCCAGTACAGAATAAATCTGATCTGCTGGGGAAGTGTTTTGACAGTCTAGCCTGAAAGCACATCATCTGTTTCCTGGAGCTTCCTTCCAAAGCTTCAGCAGCTAATTTTACACCATTGCACACATAAGGTCTTAGGAAAAGGCAGGTGGAAGGGAATTAAATAGTTTACAAAGAGTGAACAACAACAGCAAAAGGTTCTAAAAACTTAGTCAACAGTTTATATCCATTATAATTTTGTTGCAAAGCACCTGCAATGTTGCCCCTCAAAAGTAAGATTGTTATCTTGCAAATATCATTCTAATAATTATTTCCATATATAACATCACACACTAATCCCTCACAGCACTTTTTGCGTTTTGAACCAAATCTCCCTTTGTTAGTGCAAGGAAATACAAACCAAATAATATTGCCTAGCAATAGCATGACTCATCTTTCTCTAGAAATCCTCTGTTCCTTTCAGGGTGGCAGTTTTCTCCCTGCCCAATATTTTACAGGCCCTGCTACATGATGAACAGCACACAGGAAAAAGCAACATTTGGATTCAGGTTGCCCACCTGCAGTCTTCCTCATCTCCTCCCTGACAGCTGCACATAAATTACATATATTGGCATCACATCACAGCCTCTCATGATTATTTAGTTGTAGAATGATGCCAGTTCAGCATTCACTGATGCTTCTTCTCCAGCATCAGTGAAATTTACATAAGTACAAGTTGGATGTTTGGTACCTTTTAGGATCTGCAAGTATCCTTTTAGTCTAGATTTAGTTTTCTCTACCCTGAATTTTAGGTGGCTTACAGGAAAGGACCAATTTTCAACACAATCAAGTGGGCTGACGTAGAGAGGAATAGTTGTTGCAAAGAAAAACTCTTGTATGGGCAACAAAACCAGCTGTGATAGGACATGCTAACAATGGCAAGTCAACTGTACTTCCATTTTATTCTGTGTGACTCAGCTACCCATGTCTGACATTCGCAGCACACAGGTCTCACGTGGCTAAAATTTGGACAGGAAAAAAAGAGCAAAAGCCAATATTTTATCCACAGTCACACTCAAACTGTGTTTTACTGCTTTTTTTTTGTGAGGTGAATGAGGAGAAAGCCAAGAGAAATTATAATACTTAATTAGCATGTGACCCTGGAGGAGGATGTAGTACTCAATGAATACCTTCATTCACTGTGAAGGATGTGTAAAATACTTATGTGGACCTTTCTCAGCCATCAGTTTTTTTCAACCTTTAATATTATTTCACTTCCATTGTAATTTATCCTTAATTTTTTCTGCCATTTTCTATGGGGTTTTTTTCCCTAATTTTTCCTTCTTTAATTCCCTAATCCTGCTATATTTATCATATTTCAAAAGGGTTGAGAAACATTTGGACACACTTTAAAAAATTTCTCACTTCTTATGTTTTCTGTCCATACCAATGTATTTGATGATAAGTAGAGGAACAAGAAAGCCTGATAACAACATTAGTCCACCTCCAAAATCACCTGAAGCTGCAATAAAAGTCAATAGGAAACTACACCTGCTCTCTATCACAACTACAACTGTTCCCACTATTGCTGCAGCCCAACAAAGATGAAGCTTTCCTCCTCCTAGTACAAAAGGTTAACAGTGAAAATATGCTTAAAACGTTTATGATACTTAAGGGGAGAAGACATATCATCCAGAACACCTTAAAACTATTTATACAAGATTAATTATAGTCAGCAGAGACTGATGGAGTTTTATTGAGAAAGTTTCAGCAATTTCAGTCTTCAAAAGAGAACAAAGAGTACCAAGCCTGCAGGTGAGAAAAGGAATCCAGGAAGTAGAAATGTGACAGCATTGAATGACATGAGGAACTATGGCCTGTTAGGATTTGTGTATCATTTAGGTCATTAAACCATTTGTAAGCAGATGTTAGGATCTGTGTATCATGTAGGTCATGAAACAATTTGTAAGCACATATACAAGAGTCATGTCTCAAGTCTTGAACTAAAAAGGCCATCAGGAACCCTCTAAGTAATATAACCATACATATCAGATCTTTTCCAAATGTTATATTTTCACTTGCTCAAGTAGGAGTCCAGCTGTGGACCACTTGGAAACTGTTGCTCAAAACACCAGGAGGTACCACAACCCAAAAGTGTGGAATGGGATATGAAATATTGGCACAGACTTGCCATGAAGAAACAAATAAATGTAAATCTAAATTCTTCTGCTGACAAACGGGATATATCCCTAAGGAAATTATAGCATGTGCACCTTCTGTACCCACACACAAACACTGGGTTTTGTGAAATCTTACTTGAGCCCACTAATATTCTCCTAGAGAGATTGGGGAAATAATTATAAGACAGACACAAAACTGGTTAGGAATAAAAAAGGCCACTACTACTAAAAAAGTGAACCAGGTCAAGAGAAAAGGTCCCCAACTGAAGCCTTAACACCCCCTTACCAAGGAAGCTGGACTAATTCAACAGAAGCAGCTGTCCTGTACTAGACTGTACTGTGCTGGTGCAAAACAGCACCTGCTGTATATTTGTACAGAACTTTATCTGTGTGATATCTCCAAGTTGAATGAAAGGTTGTGAGGTTCTACATTTAGACATTTACAAGGACCTCAAAAGAGAAGCATTCCAAATCCTGCCCAAACTCTCTATGCTGACTCTTTGGTCATTAGCTCCTCCTGTCTCAGGGGCTGAATCATCCAACTCAGTTACAGTTTCTCCTTGGTGGTTTTGTTGATTTTTGTGTTTTGCTGGGGTTTTCTTTTAGGTCTCCTTAAATATTTATTGGATTCAGGACGCACCAGATGTGCTTTTAAATGTTTGAGGCATTGTTTGTAATCAAATCAAAGCTTTGTTTTAAGAACAGATGCTCAGGTGATGATCCTGAAGCAGCTTCTGCAACAACTTAGGGTGAACCAGTTTTAGGGAGATTATCCTGAAATCAAGTAGTCTTTTTACTTTATTTCAAAGAACTACAGAAACCTTACATACTTATTTCCAAATTAAAATTTTAAAACATGCTTTGCTGTTCCATATATTAAAAGTTATGCAAGTATGATATAAAGCAGAAAATATAAAAAAGTTTTGTACACTGCATTCAATTTAAGCTCTAGATATCTTAAGTAAAGCTACAGATCTTACTTGATTGCTGTGCATCACTACAGATGTTATTATGGCAACTCATGAGTTACAGATACAACATTGGTATCTATCAGCTTTCAGAGCTTCTGCAGATCCTGCTAAAATCCAGGAGGGCCTTCAGTTCCCTCAGCTTTGCAAGAGAGAGAACACGCATCTGGCGTTGTGTGCACTGCATATAAGGAGTTCATGGCCAAGCCCAGCATTTTTTAAACAGGAAATTCCTAGGGGCCAAATCTCAAAGCTGTTATTTAGCTCTATGTTGTGCCAAGAGTCTTTTCAATTCCAGCGCAGTCCTGCAAACCAAAACAAGAGTTGTCTCTCACGAAATTCAGGGTCCAGCTCAATGACTTAAAATTACTTATTTTCCTTAAGTGAGGGCCCCTCCTGAATTTGATCTCTACTGCAAAGACAAAGAGGTTTAGCCATTTGGGACTAACATAGTCAACAAGAATGAAAGTTACTCACAATCTTTGTCTTTCCCTATTTCACCACAAGGTCCCAAGCAATGTGGTATGGCATAGCTTTGAGCACAAAGCAAAGCAGAGCAACGTACCAGCTGTGCACACGTCAAGGACTATATCTTGGGGTAAAACCTTTGAACCCTGCTATACCACACAGTGGATAATCAACTTAAACAACTGAAATATACATTGCAAAGAACTCTGGTGTTGACCATAGCCCAGTGAGCTGTGTCCTACACCTCCTCTATTATAGTTACCATTTTCTATAACAATTGTACAGATTACTCACCAGTCTGGAGGGGTGAGAGTAGTGGCTTTCAAAACAGACTTTGATCTCCTAGCTGACACTCTTGAAGCACTCACAGTAATCCATGAGATATTTCTGTAGCAACAATGACAGGCTGATAGCAGAACAAAATTTGTACTGAAGAAGCACGAAACATGAATGGCGGTTGTTTGAAAACAAACGTTTGCAAATGTAAACTTCAAAACATAAAGGAGCTACAACTCCACATGCTACAACTGCATTAAAATCTAGCCTCTCAACTACACAAGTCAAATTTTGAATAAATCTTGGAGATTCTTCCTGTCTCTAGAAAAAAAAAAATATATATATAAAATGAGAAATACTCATTCATTTTTTTATTTGTTATGCTTAGAAAACAGGAGATAGTGCCATTTCTTATGTAAGTACTTACACAGAAGCTCCTAGACAGTAAAGTTATGGAGCCAGTCTCTCTTCTAATATACACTTAATATATAACCCCCTACAGATACATAGACCTGCATGGAATATAGTGTGGCAAAGACGTGAGCAGCCACTTTAAATCCAGAATGACCTGTAAACAAAGTAATATTCAAATATTGTTCATAGAGCCTATAAAGAATTTTATTAAAAAATACTATTACTGACTGGAGAATTAGCAATTTTCAGTCCTTCTGCCTTCCAGGGTTGATATTATGTAGAATTCAGAGAGCATTTATTGTTTTACAAGCATGACTAAGTTTGTGTTTAGCCATTAATCTCTGAAGGCCTCCAGCAAAGTGTTAGGAAACTGAATACTAGCAATTGCATTCAAAGCAGCAAACCTTATCACTACTCAATTCACACACCTGGAGTGACCCCCAGGTTAAACATGCTCAGAGAACAGGGTGGCAGCATGAGTATCTTAACCTCCTCTACACTCCATGTCATCAACAAAAAAAATTAAGACTTTCAGTAACAATTACGCACAGAGGGAAATTTTGTCACTCTGAGCTTTGAAATAATGCAATGACCACTGGGGTCTGTCACAGCTGTGTGCACGTGCTCACACAGCCCTTATCAGCTACTCCCATTTGCAGGTAGCAGGAGGCCAAATTCCCTCAGGTGTGAAGGCAGCACAAAAGCTGGGCTGGTGGAAAAAAATGCCCTGACATCCATCACTCAGGAAAGAGATAAAAGCAAGAATACCTATGCAGCTTTTGTTTTTCTTCAGTCCATCTACATTGAATATTACAAAAGCTTTGCACTCCAATTTCAGGATCTTTCTTCTCTGAGTCTCTTCTGCTTCACCCCTCCTTTATTCTGCTCCATTCCCACCACCATTGTGGTTCCGAGTAAAAGGCAAACAATTCCTATTCTTGTTTTCTTGTCCTGCATTCTTCTACTACAGTATATTCACCTTTTCAGTTCTTGATGGAGCTCTGATTTATTGGAGCAGCAGCTGTTCTATACTGCTTGTATTAAACACAAAAAAAAAAATAAGGACTCCACTTCTAATCACAAAGTTCAAAGAATCCGTTTTTGCCTCTAATCTTCAAATTTTATGCATCAGGCTCTATGATACAAATTTAATTGCACTTCAATGCAGTTATTTCTCTTACATCTTTCAAAATCCCTTTCAAATATCCCCATACAAATAAATCAGTAGTAAAATCAGTTCCCTCTAAAGGACTCATTACAGTAACTTTGATTAGACTTTAGGCACTAACTTAATTTTAGTGCCCATTTAAATTAGACCACTTTTAAGCTTTATACTGAAGATACTTTCCAACTCAGTGGAGTTCAAATAGATGTTGTGTAGCCTGCCACATAGCTATAGCCTAAGAGAGTATAGCAAAGTTCACTGGATTTCTGACAGGAAAGGCTTCTTGTAGAGGGATAGAAGTATACAAAGACTCACAAAACCATCAAATCTAACTTTTTGCTATCATGTCTTCTAAACTGTGCTACAACTCCACCTTTGCAGTGGAATTCTGTGTTTTTCCTTATCTATTATGTTGTAGCTGATGGTTCCATAAAATCATAATGCAATTTCTTTGGGGAAGAATTGTTTTTAAAGCCTAATGAAAGATTTTAATCACAGCTTTAAATGCAGCTTTTGGACTTTTTGGCACATGTTAAGGGAGATGCTTGGAAGCTTGATGCAAGATTGCATATTGTTCCCAGTCAGATTAGAAATAGCAAGGACATTTTCATAACATTTTCGCAGAAAGAATAAGAGCACATCAGACATAGGAGCTTCCAGTAGACACATGTTGTAGCAAAGTATTTTATTAGTTTGCAACCTCAGATTAGATTTGTGGTTTAATTGCAGAGACACCTAATTCATCTCAGTCTGAATTGAAACAGCCTTCTGCCTATTCAAGGAATTAATAGTCCAGTGAATCTACATAGAAGAAAGAAAAAAAAAATCCAATAGACTCTGACAATCAAAAGAGATTTGACCTAAAAGCCAGCAGTCTTAGCCCCAAACATGTCTACAGGAAAACATGAACCAGATCCCTGAGAATGCAATGCTGCTCAAAGAATGTACCCTGCCTAACCACAGTAAAAAGGGATTTAGTCTCCTGTGCTCTGGAGAAAGACCAGAGAACCCAAAACACACACATCAAATTATGACTTACTGTGGGGAAGTTTTTCTTTCGTGACCCCATAGATGACAAGTGAAATCCCCAAGGCATGGCACTATTAACCAAGCATACTTTTCTCTTTTTTCCTTCCTTAATAAGCACCAGCAGGAGACATCTTTGCATTGGACGTGATAGGAAGTTGAGGTTCAAAGTCAGACCACTCAGGAACAGATGTTTCCTAGTGGAAAGCTATGCATGAGGATTGAGATTCTCAAAAGCAGCCAAATAATCACTGGGTGCCCTTCCATGATAAACTGTAACACTGTAATCACCATTAGTAATGCTACAAACCCAGAGTCCTAATTGTACAGTCTTGAGTTAAAGCTGTCTTTGTTCCAAGATCCTCAAGTCTGAACTCCACCATTACAAAAGGCCTCATGAAACTCTGCAGAGGGTAATTTTTCAGGTGGAAAACACCCCACCGACACGTTCCAGTCTGATAGGTAATGGTAACAAGTCATCCTTTCTTCTAAAAATGTTTCTTCCAACACAGCCTGCCCCTGAGTTCTTAAATTAATTTTAACCATGGTAAAATATGATTTTAACTGCTATTCTGCAGTTAACTGCTTTGGAGATCCTGTGCTCTCTGAAAAATAGTGCACAGTGATGAAATTTCTGATTAAGAATTGTTCAGTAAATGACCTAATTTATACCAAGAAACTAGACTGTCAAATCCATTCCCTATTCAAAGAGTGGATACAACATTTTGGAGTAAGATTTTATAAATACAAGTTGAATTCCTATGTGAAGTACAAAACTGAAATCAACATTGACCACAGATCTGAGATCAGCTCTCAGAAACACAACAGCTGCAGACTGTGGTTATCATCGTGTCCTCTAGAGTATTTTTGCAGATGCTTCTTTGCAACAAACTGGAAAATTTGATTTTTTGTTAATTGTACTTTCAATTTTAGAGAATGTTATGGAGACAAAGTAATTTCTTACTATAATTTAACAATAACAAAATAGCAATTCAAAAGCTGGCAGTTCCTGCATGTCAAACATTAGTAATTACTTGGAAAAGTCATAATAGCCAGACATGCAGATCTTCATCGTTTTTCCTTTGCACAACTTAATTAGCGCAACAGACACTTAAATCTGTCCTAAAGCTGACAATGCCTCAAGCATTTCCTTAAGAGAGGGCAGTGCGAGTTCAGCTGTGTCAGGCCACACCAGCTGCCTGGCACGCCAGTCTGGGCACGGAGCAAAAGAAAGGAAAAATACAATGACCCCCAGCATTCGCCAACAGGGAGTCCAAGCTGCACTTGGGTCAGGATAACCTGGCAGCTTCTGTGGCTGAATTGGGTGGAAAGCAGACAGAAAGGCAGAAAAACAAGCCATCCCACTGAACAGTGCTGCACAACAGCCTGCCAAACGCCTTTTCTCCGGGCAGGTTGATATTGTGACTGTTCACTGTGCATTAGTGCCAGCAAGCCTTACACTTCCTACCAAAAACACCCTACACCTTTAATGGGAAAAGCAACTCTTCTTTTCTTCCCCCATGTGGCCACACACCCATCCTAGAGCAAAGAAACATCAAAAGCAGCAGACTAGATGCTCTACGGTCCTTTGTTATATGGAAGGGATGTCAGAAATCAGAATTGGTTTCATAAGCAGAGAAACAAAAGACATCCCAAGTGATAGGCTAGAGTTTGGAACTTTCTAAAAAGATCTGAGTAAAGTTAACTTATAGATATAAAAATAGATTGCACTGCTAAATGCATGTATTGTTCATTAAAAGAGTAATGTGTTTAAAATATTCTCTAGCATTTAAGGTCTAAATTAAGACATCTCAAAGGATGGAAAAGAATATGTTTTCCCCAGTGGAAAAAAAAAACCAAACAAATGCTTATGACCTTTATGTTTCTATGAAACACAGGCAAAGCAACAAACTCACATTTTGGGAAAAAAAGGAATCCTTGAATAATTTTATATTTCTAGTCCAAATAATCCATTACAGTTATAGATTATTACAGAGCTCCAGATGAATGTCCTCTGCACAGATCACTGTACAGCAAAAAAGGTGCTGGTCCTGAAAATACAAGTTTCCATGAATTTTGTCAATATTATCTGATAATCTCACATCTTGCGCGCAAAACAATTTGACTGCTTCCATCATAACCACTTCTAAGGTCAGAGCTCCCTCCATTACCTTAGACTGATGTTGGCCCAACAAGATGAGTCTGTGGCACTGAAGTGGGTGCTTCCATCACCCCTTTCACCTAGGCTTTTCTGAGACAGGCAGCATGAACGTGCCCAACATTCTGCTGTTTGCAGCAATACAACTGTTCTGCCCTTCTGCTGTACTTTGGCACAAGTTGTTCTTCAACTCCTGCAGCTGTAACAGGAATTAATTATCTGCAGTTCTGTGTTCATTTGATCAGAGGCTTTAGTGCAGCCATTCATAGTACTTAAGACACAGAGAGTCTCAGCTAGCAGCTAAGGGCTCTGAAGGACAAGGCGAGAACCAAGCGTTACGTACAGAAAGCCTTGTTTGTCTTCAGCATCTCAACTAAGCTGTTACTGGATTTGTTTCACTTTTTTGTTTTCAGTTGCTCTATGTCTTTGGAAAACCAAGGCTCTCCGAGTCATTCAGCAGTGTTACATCAACCAACACATCAGTGCAGTGGATGTCAACATTACCACACTCCTGGAGTGCAGCCAGCACTGGACAAAGCATCCAAAAAGTAATGGGGACCACTTTCCTCCTTGGAAGGTTTCTTTTTAATACCCTTTAAGGATGCTGATGGCTAAGAGATCACCACAGAGACAAAGAAGTTCATCGTCAAATTCAAGTTTGTAAAACAGATGGATCCAAGTCCTATAGATTAAATAGTGACTCAAACTTGTACAAAATTAAGGAGACAGATTCTATTACATATTTTCATGTTCTCATTATTAAGCAAGGGGCCTAGCCAAATTTTCAGCAGGCAAAGAGGAAATAATTCCAATGTCATCTATTACTTCCCATCTCAGTTTGAAACAGTCCTACTGATTCCACTGAAATCATACCTGTGCAAGACCTGGAGCAGTACAGAATCAGGCTCCGGCATTGCTTTGGGACATTTTGGATCTAAAAGTGAGCTGTAGAGCTCAGATCCAAGAGTTCTGTTTGTATCTTCACTGGTTTCTTTTCTCTTTGGTTACTTTTTTAAGCTATAAGAAAAGACTCTAATAAGTAACATAAGCAAACCAGTCTCAAGACAGACTAATTATATCACTCTTGCCCTTTGCTTATAGCAGTTTTAACTCATCTCTAAATTCCAGTCATCTGTTTCTAATTCAAGTACATTTCAATTTCCTCACTTGATATGAGGAGCAGCAGCATTAGTGCTCACCAGAGACCCTCACCAAGGGCAAATAAGAGTCAGGAAAAACCCTGGTGCTCTGCAAAGCAAGCTGGCCTGGCACTTATCAGCCTGGGCTTTCAGTAACACCACTTGGATCCAGCAGCTTTGTAAGTATAGAACAAGTAGCCCATATAGGTGCTGTTGCTAGTGAACATAATTTTAATATTTTAAATGAGTGTTCAGAACTTCAGAAGAAAGATTTACCAGAATTCCCCTCTTATTTTGTGTTAGTACTTGCTAGAGAAATAATTTAAATTGATAGACAGATGACTTCTCCATCAGTTGTTGTAGTGCTTTGATGAATCTTTACTAGTAGAATATTACATTGAATCCTGTAAGATGTCTACATATGAAATCCATCCAGGGAGATGAGCACCAACATAGGAGGTTATGGGACTGATGGGGGGAGGATATATTGGTAGCACAGCTGTGTAGCTACCAATCTGTACTATTGCTCAATAGCTCGTATTCCATAAGTCTCCTTTTTTTTTTCAGGATGGTAAGAGAAAATGCAAGACCTCCCAAGGGCTTGTGTGAGTTTTTTTCTCCTTAGTGAGGGAAAAAATAAATGTCTGTATTTCTATTGCTTATTTGCAAGATGAAGATGTTCCTAGCAGCATTTCCCATTTCAAGGGTGTGTTACTTACAACAGGATTTTGAATTTTCTTCAAGAATTAGTTCCCAAATAGAAAATATGATGCAGGTAAGGAAAAACTAATGTTTCTCAGACTTACTCCACTGACCATAGAGCTGAGAAAAGGATGTCCCACATGTGAGCCAGGGATGGGCTTTCCTGATAGAGTATGTGGCTGCAGGAACAAAAATTACAATGTCCTCATCACAGTGGAAAACTTTGAACAATATGGAGAGAAGGAAAACTACTAATCTATTCCAAGTAATTTTATTTATTACAATAATACAATGTATTATTGTATGTTATTACTTATTATTTTGCATTCACACATAAATTAAGAAGAAATTATTAACAGCATTGGGACTTTTCTGAGTTGGGGTCCACCTAACATTTTTTTCAATGAAACTTTTAGTTGAAACAGTTAATAATAGAAACAACATCTGCAGCAAAAAGGGCAGAAAGGCAGATGTTTTGCATACTTTGACAGTTCTGTGATTTCCAGATAACCTGTGTGAACTAGGCATAAATTTGAATTTAAAAAAGAAGCCAAATGTTACTAAAACATGGCTGCAGATTTCTAACAAGAAAAAGTCAACAAAATGAGCCAAGTCCAGCACTCACAGTTATTAATATCACATACCTTATCTAGACAGTTTCTCAATCAACTGCAAACAGCTAACTCTAGAGCATTATTCTTAACCGTACTTCTTACAGAGGTACTAAAATCCTAAATTGAAATCCTACAAAATTTTTTTGGTAGATTAGCACAAGCTCTATGGCACATACCTAAAATCAACTTCACACAAAATCAGAACCATGTGCAAAACCTGCCAAGCCCTGAATGAAGAGAGATGCTCTCAGCTTCTCTGAGTAGTAGCAGATGTGAAGCCCTGGCAGTACAGCCTCCAGTCAAAAGATTAAAAGGGGTCTTAACTCACATTTGCTGGCAGATTGAGGTGAGTGGGGCTACAGAAACACCTCCACTTGGACTGCTACTTCCCATCTTCCCCCCACTACAACTTCCCCGCTGGCAGCAGGCACCAGTGAGTTGGACACATGCACACTAAATCGCTCTGTGCTTCTGGCACAGTTATGTGAAAAGAAATTGGTGGGTTCACCACTGGAGTGGCTTGTTGGACACTCTGAATGCAGCTACCAGCATTCAAGTAATCTCCCCATTCAGAAAGGGTTGGAAAGCCTCTATGGCTGTCCTGAGCTCCCACTGCAGAAAACCTCTACAGAGCAAGGCACACCTTTCCCAAGGGCTGGACAATGCCCATACACTTGGATTTGTAAGAGTACAGGTAATATTGCCACCTAGTGACTCCTGTCATAGCAATATTGGCAAGATTTTTATTGGGCTATACAAGTATCCTCAGCAACTACATGGTTCTCACCAATCTGAAGGTCCACAGCGTGTAAGTTTGCAACCTCTTTCATTTCATAGCCTGTTATAACAATCAAATCATTTTGGGTCTGTCTTTGACACTAGCTTCTAGAAAAGCAGTTACAGCCCTTCTTCAGCCTGTTCATGATCAAGCTGATGACCCTCAGAAGCTTACAGCTGAACAGATTTATCCCATAAATTCAGTGATTTTCCTGGCACTAGGCTCTTATCTTGCATCACCTACTTGGACTTCAACAAAAAAATGAATGATGGAATTTTTGTTAAATTCAACTTGCAAGGTGCAAATAAATTGAAAGAATATTCTTGTAGCATGCAAGCAAATATATTCTGCAGCTGTGCTACATCTCCAGCACATTAGCCAAACTTTGATAGAGACATGCTGAAACCATTCTTCTCAGAATGACAGAAAAAGCTCTGTCTGTCATCTAACTCATTGCAGATACAGCAAGTCAGGACTGTGACCATTCTAATGCAATTGTGATGGAGCTGTGACCCAGTCTGAAGCATTTAGCAATCAGCAACTTTTTCTATACACTAGAAAAGACACTTTCTGCTTCCAGGGAGTTTGCTGCAGATCTGAGGGAGATGCCATCTCAAGACATTTGGGTTGTTTAGTGTGATTTTTCTCCATTCATTCTTTTTAAACTGGAAGAATGGTAGCAGTTTCCCTTCAACAGGGCCATACTGGAGGCTTCATGGTGGGGGGAAGAAGGGGATGGCAGAGGGGAGAGGACAATATCAGGAAATAATTTAGTGGGCAATCATGACCACCAGAAACAGGAACAGGTAAAGTACTACAGATAGAAGCATGAAGGGTGGCTGTGAAAGAGGTGGTTTGGCTTGATTACAAAGAAGTGAGGGGAGGGCAGAAACAGAAGGGAACAAAGGTTGAGAGAGCTTTAACAGAGAAAAACTAGTAATACAGGGAAGGCATTAAAGAGAAAGAATGCACACTCTTGGACAACAAGAGGAAGAATGCAGCCTTGAGTAGCCAGGAGACAAACAAGGCAATAGTCCAATTTAAAACAGGGTGAGACCAGATAAACACCTTTGACACTTGTGGAATTTGCTAATGTCCCATTATGATGATGCTGCTTCATTCTGTGTGCCTCACACTGACAGTCAGCACCCACAGGTCTGTTTCATGGGTTAGACAATAGTGCAGGCACTGCAGACTATTTATGTTAAAGTCATACCTTGTGCTAGGTATGACTTTAACATAAAATAGTTTGGAACAGCCCCAGTGCTTTGCTTTGATACCATTCTTGCACTTGAATAACTTTAGGAACAGCAGCTGCATAACTCAGAAAATTGAGAAACCCTGAAAATGCCTCTGCTGCAGTTGGACTAGCTAAAACAACTCAGTGCCTTGGGAAGTTGGTCTGGCCCTTTGTGTCACCCCGTGTTACCACTGGCCTCCAGCTCCATTAGCTTTTCTCATGCATTCCAAGATTTATTCTGTTATGCTCTGTGAAGTTTGTTCCACAGTGTGTGAGTACACCAGTGCTCTCACTCATATGCACACAAGCCTGAAAGGTCAGAACTCACAGATGTTTTGTAAAAAACATAGAACCCATGACTTGCATGAGGTCTGTGTCTTATTCAGAGAGAAGGATATATATCCTGCATATGGAAAGCATCACATTTAACTCATTTAAAACATGAATCACATTTCTCATCCTTGCACAGCTCATCCTAGCTATATAATGGCTGCTATCACACTGTTAACATCCAGGTTTAAAAAAATAAAAAATTAAAGAGCTTATCGCTACGAAGTACAATTCCCCATAGATGAAATCTTGAAGGCATGACCAATGAAGAATGTACCATTTCAGAACAGAAAAAGACTGAACAATGCAGAACACTCATCCAACACTTGTGTCATACATATATAGCAGAGTGCCTAGATCTCATTTATGGGCTGCCACCCATACTGATGTTTATATAGTGCAGATTCAAACAAAGAATTGCTGCCTCAGAAGACTTACAGCTTAATTCTCCTACCAATCCTTAGGTCAACTCAGCTACAGCAAGTAACAATGACACATTCTGAAAGCAGAAGTGGACTTCTTTAAAGATATGAGAATTTTTTAAAATGCACTGAACCAGCCTCAGGGAGAGTTAAGAATGCCTTGTGAATGCTCTAACTTAGCTGGAAGTTTTGTAGTAGTTTTACATTCCCTACCCTTTCCAGCTACACCTTAGGAGCACAGAGTCATCACATCCTGTTGCATCTTAGGTATTGTCAGTATAAAGGGAATGCCTACATATATGATTATACCATCTTTTGCAGTGTTTTTTTGGTTTTTTGTTTTTTTGTTTTTTTGTTTTTTTTTTTTTTTTTTCTT
>VZRH01005240.1:331349-411792 GCA_013397555.1 Urocynchramus pylzowi
TATATATATTTTTATTTCCTTTTTTTGTGTGTTTTTTTTTTGTTTTTTTTTTTTTTTTTTTTTTTTTTTTTTTTTTTTTTTTTTTTTTTTTTTGTAAAGGACTAGTAGCACAAAAGGTCTGTGACAAGCAAAGCTTTAAGCATACTTGTAAGCCAAAATTTTCTCACTTGGAATTCGAATTTTGGAGCTTGTTTCAACAATGAAGCCTGAAACCCTATAAGAAATAGTGTCGTTTTAGCTCCTTTTTTTTGTTGAACATACAGAGCATTGTCTGTACTAAGAAATATACCAGTTCCTTACATGGAATTAATAATCACATGTTGCCCAAAAAATCCACCTATTCTGAGGAAGTCTGACATACTCACCTTTTGCAAGAGTGGTTTCCTATCCATGGATTGCCCACACTGACATCTAAACAGGCAACACAGAAACAACAGTCTAGATCAACAACAGCTTGCAGAAACAACACACAGCACAACAGCTCTTAGTAACAATTTGGTTTGGGTTTTCTTCTCCTTCCTTGGTGAGGATTTAGATGGAATAGTACAAGCTATATGGAGACATGTGGAAACAGCCCTGAAAGAGAAAAGCAAACTGGACAAAGATGAAGATAAAATCTTGGGGACAAACCACAACTGATAGAAAAGTAAAGGAAGGAGAAAATTAAATAAAGCAGCTCAAATAGATTAGATAAGATTCAGTCAGGTCCACACAAAAGCCTGCAGCAGTTTACTTGCTTTAAAACAACAAAAAAATTTGTTTGGGTTTGCCCCACTGGGCCTGGCAAAGTGTCCTTATAGGCACACAGTGTCACTTCCTGAGCCACTGGGGGTGTGACCCAGACCACCTTTCCTGCTAGCCCACCTAAGTACTGTGGCCTCACTGGGCAGATCATAGAGAGTAGTTAATTTGCAGCTGCAGTTTCTTCCTTCTGCTACCACACAGCATACACAGATGGTCCAGGAGCCCATAGGTGCAGCAAAAGGCTATGAAGCTGAGCTGTAGGAAATACTGCAGCAGAAAAGTAGAGGAAATGTGGGATGGGAAGCAGATTTTTGCCCATCCAATACCTGCCAAAAGCACACAGGCTGACACACAACATCTCCAGCATGTGTGAGGCTTACCCCACCAGGTGCCCTCTCCATACAGCAGGCCTGCTGTTATCCTTGCAGCCACACTGGGCTTGATTTCATGGGGGAAAAAAAAAAAAAAAAGTTGGGTGTGAGCACAGGGCACCACTGAAATGGAGTACACAGGAGAGGTAAGAAGTCATTGAGGTAAGCTCAAACAGAGGACAGTGGAGGACAAGGAAGAAAGAAGACATGGCAGTCTTAGAGACAGCCACTGAGAGCTGGTCAGAGGCAGATGCTACAAGACTTTAAATGTCATTTCTGTCTGAAGGCTATGAAGAGCTGGTATTTCCTTTAATATGAGGGAGAGGGGCACAGCCATATCTGCAAGAAGTCAGGCTACAAAATTTGTTCTCCATATATAATTAACCTAATTTTACTTAAACCTATTGTAAGAGGGATCTCTAAGACTGCAAGAGAAATTTAGAATTTCTCTAGAAATTCTCCAGAGAATTTCATTCTTGATTAGGAGGGAACTCCGATGAGGTATTTGGGTTTCTGAGTAGATGTGGTACACATGCAAACTAGCAGTCATATATCAGAATGACTAAGTAAGAAACTTCAGCTTCCAAATATACTTGTAAAGGTTAAAATTAATTAGGATAGAGAAATAAGTACTATTTTATTGGAAATAGAAAAAATAGTGGTCCCAACACTGTAGAAAAATAGCAAGGGCTCCATTAGAACAAATCCAAGTTTAAAATGCAGTCTTGTAAACATGTGTGCAGAATTTATGAAAAGGGAAAGGGCTTTTACAGTGTTGCTGGCAACAACCCATCGCACTAAACAGCAGAAAAAAACCCCATGTACTGGGTAACAGGAAAAGTTCTTTTTTTCTTAGATCTGTGACTCTACAGGATAGTCTAAAATAAGCATGCTGAAACACTCCTAAACAAGCAAGGCAAAACCCTCTAAAAATTCATACCGAAGTGATGACATTTTTAAGTTTTCCACTTGTGAATGTGAGTGCAAAAGGAAGGATTTTCACTAAAGCAAGAAAAAGCTGGCCTTTTTTCCCCGCCCCTTCTGCTCAGTGACCAAGATAAGAGGTCAGGAAATACAGATGCCCATGCATGTGTCTTGCAGGGACCCACATACCAGACCAGACCAGACATGAGAGGTCAGGAAATACAGATGCCCATGCATGTGTCTTGCAGGGACCCACATACCAGACCCATCACCCTAATCAACACACTTACTGCTTAAGCCTTTTTTTTTTTTTTCTCTCTTTGCAGTTCCTGTAAGTTTGATAAGTCTTGTTTGGGGTTTGTTGAGGTTTGGGGTTTGTTTTGAAAGAAAAGCTCAAGCAAGCTGTGCATGTTTTATAGTCAATACATCCATAAACCAAACACACCAAATGCTAGAACAGTTTGCCAAGAGTCATTCAGGCGAGCCCTAATTAAAAAGAAAAGAAACCCTTGCAAACAGCATGTCTTCAAGAGGTGAAAGGTCCTGGTGCTGCTTGGTGAGGAAACACCAGGGCCACCTTTAAACTTTAGAGTTTTATTAGTGCTTTTGTCAGCAGCATGTATCTGTGTGTTGTGTTTTAATCGAGGCTCTGGATTTGTCTGTGACAGACTCAAAACAGGAAATGAACACCCTGCGGTGTGGCAGCAAAGCCTCAGAGGAAGCAGCAGCGGGCTACATGAGGCCGAGGGTGAACAAAGACCCACAAACATCACGTCACCCATAAAAGTCACACTTGAAGGCACAGGAAGGATACCAAACAACACTTGCTTTACACACTTGCAGCGAAAAGAAAGCCTGGGGTTGAGGGGCAGAACGTTTTCAAGGCGCTTACTTTTCGAAACATTTGCCGGGGCTTTTATTTTGAGCGAGGCAGTTCAGAGTTGGGCTCTGAACTATTTCTGGTAGGAAATACCCAAGGAGCTCACAAATGTTACATTTCCACTCCACGCGTGGCTCAGGATAGTGCTTTTTATCTATCTCCCTGTTTATTTGGGTTGTTTCCTCTTCGTAAGGGGTTCAGCTTTTCTGCAGGCAGCTGGATGGATTTCCACTGTTACCATGGCATTGCTGACCTTTAACATGGGGCTGTTAACGTGACCTTTGCTTCTTTCCATTCCTACAAGGATGTTTCAGTGTAAATAATGTGGAAGCCAAACAGCACCAGGAGATTCCTCCTCTGGGAGCTGGGAATGCAGCTAGCTCAGCTAGGAGGAGAGGAACAGGGCAAGAGCTGCAAGCTGATAGCTGACAGCTAATAGCAACATGAAACTGTCCCAAACATGCTGTCTCAAACAGAACTCTTCTGCCCCTGAGAGATGCCTGGCAACTACTTTTACAATACTTAACACTACCTGTGGACTGCCCTATCTTGAAAGCAGAAGACAGGGCAGACCATAGGCAGTTGCAGGAGCCCAAAGGCAGACTCTGCAGGGCAGAACCATCATGTTGAGTGGGGTAACAGAGCCTAAGGATAAAGAAATATTGGCAATATTGCTTAAGATGGCTATACTAGGATTTTTAAAGCCTGAAAGGCTGTCACAAACAGAGGGGAAGTTCACTTTTTAAGAAAAACATACATTTTAAAGAATTTCAATTAAAACAACACCAGAAACCACCTAATTCACTATTAAAAAAAAAAAAAAAAAAGAGGAAACCCCTCTGTTGTAGCCTTTATCTAATATATTCTTTGCCTCAAGCAACTCTTAACATAGTTATATAAATTCTATTAACTTAAATGAAAGGAAAATCCGAAGTTTCATGGGGCAGTAGAAATTGCTGCTGCAAATTAGACCAGTCTGCAGCCTACTGTACTGAGGGGAACTTTAAAAGATTTCTGCCAGACTCCTCAGGCATGAAGTGATATTTTGAACATTGCAACAGTGGCTAGAAGCTTCAGGAAAAGGTGTGCATTATTGGGAAAAAAAGTTTTGTTCACAGTGGGAGTTTCCTCTAATCCTGCACAGATTTAGAATTGATTTTTCAAGAGAGACCAAATAATACCCTAAATTCCACTAAAATTTGATAGGATTTATGTGCCTAACATCCTAAGTCCTAAGCTTTTATGTTGGGCTTATGCAGTAGAGCATGAGAGGGAGATATTTCATATATAACTCCAACAGTTCAGATTATAGTCAAGTAATCCAAACCACCTGTTGATCACTGCAGTCGAAAATTTGTGGAGGGAGAGATTTTTTTCCCCTTTTCAAGCAGGATTTCCAGTACCTTTAGGATTGGAGCAGACTCCAAAAAGCACAGCTCCTGAGTGGTGTCAGAGCAGCCCCAGAGCTGCCCTGTGCTGGTCCCACAGGCCCCCCAAGAGCAGCTGCAGTGCTGTGCTCATGCAGAAAGCCAGCTATGCAGAGACAGCTCCAGCTGCAGAGCTCCCTGTGCCTGGGGAATCCCCAGCCAGGAAAAGACTCAACTTCAACTTCTCTGAGCTGCTGGAGCAACACATGGGTGTTAGATCAGCTTTGAGTATGGTGGCCCAGAATTTCCACCCAGTACTAACACAAAGTATGCTACAGAGTTAGAGTAACTTCACTCTCTGTGTACTCTATAAGTGACTTAAGATGATTCAAAAAAAGGGATAAAATCAAATTACTAACATAAATCAGTAGCATTTTAAAGGGGTATTTCTTGTGGATTCCTAATAACTTTTTTTTTTTTTTTTTTAACACACAGGACTAAAAAAGTAAAGTTCACTTGAAATGTCATCTGAACTCTGGCAGCTTGAACACGTGGCTTCTCACATACTGGTTTCAGACAAAACTCTGCTCTGTCAGATACTGATGCAAAAATCTGCGAGAGAAAGGTACCAAAATAAATGTAAAAGCCTTCCATTAGCAAACAGGATGCTAGAGCAGCACCAAGAATTTACACTGCTCACTGAGGATCTGTTCAAATCAGATGTTGTTGAAGAGATTCAACCCAAATGAGGATGCTGTGAAGACGAGTTTAAATACATGTCACAGATTCAAGCAGAATCTAAAATTAGTACAGAGTGTTTTGTCTCTTCTCTCTATATTGCTGTCCTATGTAATGAGATCATCTTCTTGTTAGAGCCAAATGTTCTCTCTCACTGCTGTTGCTATGAGAGGCTGACAGAAGCTGCCAAGACCTCTCGTGAGGCATTTTAAATGAAAATCTATATAAATTCTTAACTGTCTTTTTTATCACCCTACAATGTCTTACAGAGTTGAGATTCTGATATGGCAATTATTTACCTTGCAAAACCAGGTAAGCTATGCCTTATTTCACAGCAGATAGCTGATAAGTGGGTACATATAATGTTAGAAATATTTTGTTGAGTAGAAAACCTGAGGTGGGAGTTTGTTGCTATGGGCTTTTGAGGCACTTATATAAAAATTAAAATTGCAAGAGACTCAAAGGACTCATTTGTCTCTCATTTTTACAAGTGACAATCTAAATGAACCCCCAAATGCCAAATTAGCAGTCCTAGAGTAAAATCTAGAGTGACAGGAGGCCAACTAGGCCACCTTAAAAAGTTAACTTTTCACAGGAGTAGGAACTTCATAAAAAGCCATTTTCAGCAAAATAAGTTGCTTGTAATAATGCGTTGTTTCAAAACTGAGTATCACTCATCCTAGGAGAAATATGCTGTAAATATATTTCCAGAACTGACAAAAAAGTAGTTGTTGAGAATATATTGAGAAAATAGCATTTTAACCAGCTGGCATTTCTCAATAGGCAGCTCTACAGTCAAATCTCAGGCAGTCCTAATTCTTAGATATGCACAGAGAGCAGAGTACAGATATATCCCCTCTGAACTGTGGCACAACCCCCACTAGCACATGGAACTCTACTGTTCCTTTTGTTTCTCTGTCCAATGTTTCCACAGCCAAGCTGCTCAGACAATCCAGAGTTACAGTAGGATCTGGTGGTGCTGGCCTGCATCTGCCATTCTTTTCCAGTAATGGGGCAGGATTCAAGGTTACTAGGTAGAGACCACAGAAGGAAGCCTAGGTGGCATCAAGGTGTAATGAAAAGGAACTGGATGATTTTGGGGTCAGATTATTGTTGTTGGTCATAACAGACACAGTGATCCTGCTCCTGATGTTTTGAGCTCTTTCTCAGTTCCCTCAGTATTAAATTCAGATATATATACACAGAAGATTGATTGGAAATCTCAAGACAACTCTCTTTCTTCAGAGGAAAGTTATAGCAATGCAAGGGGCAATCTCCAGGCTTCATCTCAGCTTCACACTTCTTTTGCTGATGCATGAAAAAAGTGAGAAGGGATAGGAGAAGACAGAAAGAAAACATTTAACAAATGATGGCCAGATGAATTAAAAGAGATTTAGCACTTTTTCACATAGTTTGGAACTTTTTCTTAAAATTGTTTCATTCCTTAGGTACATCTAGATTAGGTACAAGGCTGATGCGTACAAGCCAGTTAGAAGACAGGAAAGGGGTAAGAGTTGAAATTTATCACCCAAGATCAGAGATGATCACTATCACAGTTGCAACTAGAACTCAGGTTTGCACTATCTTGGTTTTGCAGTTGCATTTCTGGGGCACACTGTGCCCAAAAGAGTCTTTTTGACTTTACATTTACTATCACAATAGACTTCTTCAATTTACAAGACCATCTGATTCCCTACAACATAAAGAGGAATAAGGATCACATTTGCTGAAATCAGAGGGACATCCATTGGTAGCAAGTGTTAGGAGAAGCAGGTTTAGTATTGGGGTTTTTTTTCTCTTAAGGAGTCTTTCCACAAAGTAACAGACAATCTTCTGAACTTTACACTTGAGCATTAGTTTTGATCTGTTAGAGATAAAACTTAGTTGGGCTAATTTAGACCAAAGGGGATGGGAGGATGTTCCATTTCAGAACCCAGGTACTACTGAAATGGAGTAGTACCTGGGTTCAACAGCTCATTAATAACTTAAGCTGTCATATCTGTGTAGCATGAGGCTTCATAAGATTTTAAACAAAGTTACTCCAAGATCTAGAGAAGACAGCTAAGGAAACTGCTTCTGAATTGATTACATAACACTTTATAAACCTTTTTCTTAACTAGCACCTTTGCCAAAGAGCACCTCATTGTACTTCTTTGACCTTACAATAAAAATACAAAGAACCTGTCAAGCCACTAACAGCACTCACATGAGGGGAACTTCCATCTTGCTATATATAAGCATCCTCTAAGAGGTTTAAACCACAAACTTTTACTGCAATATAAAAAAGGGACTGTGCAGGACTTTGCAAAAACATTTCTGTAAAGTATGAATAGCTGCCTTGGGGAAACTCCCCCATATTAATAGAAATAGCTGTTATTGCCCACGCTGAGCAATAGCTCAGAGGGAATCTTTACAAATATTCTTGTAAATTATTCCATTTGAAAGCAGCAGTTTTCAGGAAGACATCTCAATAAGCAGGGAAGTCAGAAAATGAGCTGATAAAACAAAAAGCAGCAGCGTTTCCCAGTACAAACATTGGCAGCAAGGACTGCCTTCCATCAACACAGGAGTTTCTGCCCCAGGGGTTACCAGCATTCTACCCTCTGCTCCATCAGATCAAACTGCCCCTTTCCCTAGGATTTGTTATTGAAGCAAGACCATTTCTCCATTTCGTGGACTGCACTCTGATCAGCAAAATATAAGCCCTGACCTTAAGGATGTCTAAAAAATTTAGATCTAGGATAAAGAGAGGGGGAAAATGTAGACACCAACGTAAACATGGATTCTGACATTAACACATGGCATTTCTTAACTCTCATCAGGGCAGAGAAGCAATAGCAACCTTGTACTCCCTGAAGGCATCAGCTATATTGTCTTCTCTTGTACCCTTGTCCCCAGAGTCTTCAATATAATATATTTCCTTTTCCTATTAGTTTCTTCAAAATAAGGGTCCCAAATGACTGACAGCCAGCCCATCTTTACAATATGCCTCCAAAGAACCAGGTGTAAAAATGACCACTTAAAAGTGAGGAATATTTAAGCTTGCTGTTATTTATGCTTATAGAAAGTTAGTTATAACAAAATTTTCTTCAGTGTTTCTTAGACTCACTTTTTCAACTTTCAAAAAATTTGACAAATGTTATCAACACCAACAAAGGAAGCAGCATGAGAAAACCCAAAACAGCAAAGATTATGAAATATATTTTTTAAAAAAAATTTTTGAGAGAGCCATTTACAAAAACTTAATGCTGAACTAGAACCACATGTAATTAAATTTTCTAAGAGTAGAACCTTTACACTTTTCAGGACTTCTCATATGCAATATGGGCTGCTTGGGAAACAGAAATCCTTCCAATTTGTCTTGACATTTCAGTTGCTGTTTACTGATGTAACTGGTTAAATCTTGTGCAGCAGGAAAAAAAAACCCTAATAAATAATCAATATTCTGTTGCATGGATATCACAAAAAAAAAAAAAAAAAATCAGGGATCTGTCACAAACTCTCCAGGTTTTTTTTAATGTAGCTGTTTTCCAAAGAAACAGGCTTTAAAGCCATTGGTAGTGTGCTGGGTGCCCAACCTGAGGTTAGGGACTCATGGAGTTAAGCATTTCATTATGTTAAAAATAAATCAAGGAACTTGAATGTGACTCTCAGGATACATGATACAGGTTGTAAAGTATAAAGCTAGAATTTTCAAATTGTTTTGGGGGAAAAAAAAGCTAGACTTAAAAGGTGATTGCTTTTAAGAGCTCATGGTTTCAAATTGTTAATCTAAGTACATGTGTATTTATGTATGCAAACATACTTAAATGTACCTCTATCCCTTCAATCAGCAACCATAAGCAGGAAACTGGGATGGCAAACAACAAAGTTTTTTTCTTTGTTATGATTTTCTTCCTCTTTCTAGTTTTACTTAGATTGGAATATCATAAAATATATTTACAGCAGTGGGGAACATAGTCCTACCTTTAATTATATCCAGAGACTCCTCTGTATAATGAATTGAAAATAAATTTCTAATTTTTCAAGACTAACAAAGCTGAAGTCTTTCCATGTGGTGTGCTTGACTAAACCAAATTTGGAGGGGGAAGAAAGTGAAGGAGTTGTTCAGTTAACAGCTTAGCTGTTCCTAAGAGAGAAAAGTGCCAAAAGTAAATTGGTTTTCCAAAGCTCAAATTCTTTTCTTTGTGCATCCCTAACACTTCTAGACTTTGGAGTAGGAGCATTACATTTTACAATAAAAACCCTTTGCATCAAGGATCGGCCTTTGCTGCTCCTGAGTACCTGGATTACCTCCAGTCTGCCACACTAATCTTTTGCAAATGAAAAAAATAGTCTCCACTTGTACCTGAAGACATTTTAGCAGTTAAAATTTCCTAGCCCCTCTTCATTCAGCATGCTATGATGTCTTGTCATGTCAAGCCACATATGCTATTCAAACAAGAAAATTTTAACATGCTCCACACATTCACAACTTCTGCCTGCAACAGCCACAGGATATCTGAATTCATTTCAGCTTGAGAAGAAGCAGATTAATCTGTGTTTTTTTAAATTTTTTTATTTAATACCTCTTTCTACTTTCTTTGCTTGGAAAGCTGATGGCTGGTGTCTGTTCTTGGTTATCCAGTGAATCCCTGAAGGCCTTCAATATGTCTAAAAAACACTCCTTTAAACTGAAAACAAGGGATTGCTTGAGGGAAGAGAGGGGAACATAACCAAAGTATGAGGTTTTGGTCTGAAGAAACATAATCCTGAGCGTTCACATTTTCCCTTGCTTCCATATCCATCAGTACTGGTGGATCTCACTTGCAAGGTTTGGATTTCATTCCACACTTGTCTACACAGAACAACAACATGCAGTGACTACTGTTCAGCCCAAGCTGGCTCCAAAGTGCTGCTGGTGAGTCATTCAAATTGTCTGCAGCAAAAGGATGTGAGCATTACACCAATAACAGCTAAGAAATGCAGGGAAGTCTGTATCCACTGGAGATCTGGTGTGTGGAACAGAGATGGCCCTCCCCTTTCAGCTCATGTTGATAACAGAGGTCGGTGGCTGCACAGCAACAACAAACGACACAGAACAGCCCTGTAGGGAAACCCTCCCTCCATCAACCTGTCTCTAGAACAGGGGCTGAATATTGTATGCAATATAGTGATCATTTTAGTTTTAAGAACTAACTTGTAATGGGTTTGAATGCATATAATTCATCCTTTGTGGATTCTCTCATTTACCAGGCACTATATGCTTCCCTTAGCAAACTTGACTGCCCTAATTTTGGTCAATTATTTGGCAGCAAGTTTATACATATGACTTCTGAATACATACAATCTCTCATTTTCCATGCCTGAAAGTCAATGGTAGCTACACAAGAAGCAGAAACAAAGAAACCTATGACCATTTGGGATGATGTCTGGCAAAAACTAAGAAATTTACCCAGTGAGTCCAAAACATCTGACAAAGCCAAGCTTATTTTTCAGCAAGCTATCCAGAGTGGAGGTCAAGATTTCAACTGATGGCAAATCTACATTGTCATATAAGTTACTTTTAAACTGACTTTTTTAATTACAATTTTGTACTCAGTATTTTAGTATAAATACTTTCAACTCGTTTTTTTCATACTGAAATTCACCAAAACCAGTGAATACAAAGCCAGAGATGGTAAAAACCAGTGTAGGTAAATGTGCCATGCATTATTTTAAATATTTTATATTCTATTAATAAATAGTTCCTACAGGGCAGCTTATATATGACCCAACAGACCTTTGATGAGCCCACAACCTCACCTGATTCTACTTTTAACTACTTGAAAAATGTAAATTACACAGTAAGTTTTTGGGTTTGGTTTTTGTTTGGTTAGTTATTTTTTAAGATACTTTCTGGTTTGTTGCATTATTTCTTGGATACTACAATTAAGAGTTTATTAAAATTAAAGATAATTTTACAGTATCATAGCAGGGCAATATGTTATGTGCCTTAAATATTAAATAGAAATTTTAAAAAGCCAAATCTACATTCTTTAATCAAGCAAAACTACTACCTGAGGCCAATCAGTTTTTTTTCAGCAAAGAGCTTGAGGCTGGCCTGCAGGTTTTCAGGGGCGGAAGACTAACATATTGACAGCGGTTCTCAAAAGTCTCACTTCTCTGCTGCTGCTTGAATGGAGAAAGCCGCCACAGAGATGTGCTAAGGAACAAAAACAAAGGTCTGTTTACACTCTGAGCTCAAGCCAGAAAACAGCAGAAAAACAGGAAGGCACATCCAGAAGCTGGTGCCCATTTGGTGGTTTCCGTGCGCGGTCTCGCGCTGGCGAGGCGGCGGGCCGATGTGGGAGCCACAGCCAGCCCCGGGGAGCTCTGCTCAGCCTGGGCAGGGGGAACGGCAGCGCTGGCACGGCCCCCACCACGCCAGCCACGGAAAGTGGACCTCAGCCAGCTGTGGCACGAATGATGGAATGCAGGAAAGATAAAAGCTTCGTAAAAAATGCGCACGCACAGACAGAAATGGAAAGTGGTGGAAATTAAAATGAATGTATGAACTCCCTGACTCAATGAGAAGCTAAGAAGCATGTTTTATGCTCTTCCTTAGCAGTGAAACTCTAGTTCATCCAATGCTACTGCAAAAGACTCCTTAAAAAAAAAAATTCACCAGATGTGATCCAAAATTAAAAGTTCCTCCAGAGTTTTAGATCTTTAAATCTTTAAAAAGAAAAAAGAAGCTGGACAGGGAGAGGGGAGCTTGGGGGTGCCTGCAGCCCTCAACTTATCCATTTCTCAAATGACAGTGCTGAAAATCTGAGCTGCCTGGGGTACAATTTTGCTTTCATGTATTTGCTTTTACAGTGAACAGCACAACAAAATCTCACGCACTTGGGGATTTCTAGAAGTAGGTGATAATAGATTCAGAACATATAATTAAAACAAGCATATAATTAAGACAAGTATATTCCATTAAGCAAATCAATTTTTCCATTAGCTTCGGTAGAATCAGGTCTATTAGATGTAAACAGATTAAAGATGACACCAGGGTGCATGGGCTCAGTTTTGACTTCCTGTTCCCATTTCACTTCAGCTGAGCTGTTGAGACATCCTCATTTTGTCTAAGAGTGACAGACCATAAATTTGCAGCTGAGTGCTTACAGATTGCAAAGCCTCTACCAACAGGCTTAGCTGTTGTCCATGCAAAGATGGATGACAACAGCAGAGGGTCATCCCCAAAGATCTGCTTGTCTGCTTGGACAGGGACTGGGAGACCATCAAGATAACAATACTTTTGGTTATCATTTTGCAGTGTCCCAATTTAGAAAGGGGATGAAACACTTGATATTTTTATGCAGCTAGCACAGTATGTAACCATATACTGAAGAAGCAGAGCTCTTACTCCAAAGGAAAAAAAATTAACCAGTCACATTCACACATCTTCCTTTTTCATGGTGGAGGAGGGTAAATCCACTGAATTCAAAGAAATTATCCATTAAATTAAGGATTCAAAACCCCTTTTCAAAGCCCAGTATGTTTCTTCGTATCTTTCCAGTTAGTGCTTTAGATGAGCAATTTGGATAGAATTAGGCCTCTAGCATGTCATGAAGTTTCCTGTCAAATCTTGAGAACTATTTTCCTCAGATTAATCCTTGGCCAATTTTCTCTACTATCTACATTAGCAGAGAAAATACAAGACCATTCTGATAGACCAATAATCAGGATGCAAGAACACACAAGAAAAGCAGACAGTCAAGGGAGCAGGCAAATTTGCAGAGCCAACATACTTTTTCAGAGAGAGACATATTACAAGTGGGAGACTAAGCAGCAGGGGGAAAAATAATTGCACAGTTTGAAGAAAACCAGGTACCTTGAGTATTTCTTTACTGAAGGATGTCCACCCTTCCTGGACTCCTTAGCCTTTCAGGATTACCTCCCAAGGGGCTCTGTCAACCAGTCTCCCAAACAGGCCAAACTCTGCCCTCCAGAAGACCAGGATGTCAGTTCTGTTGATCCCTCTGCTTACTTCTCCAAGAATTGTCATTGTTATGACTAAGTCAGCATCCAGCCATCACATCACCCACAAGTTCTTCTCTGTTCACAAACAGGTCCAGCAGGGTGCCTTCCCTGGCTAGCTCACTCACCAGCTGTGTCAGGCAGTTATCTTCCACATACTCCAAGAACCTCCTACACTGCTTCCTCTCTGCTGTATTTCTAGCAGATATTTATTAAGTTGAAGTACCCCATGAGAACAAGGGCTAGTGATATAGAGCACATAGATGAAAACTAGAAACAGCAATACATTTTTTGCTTGCAGTTAGGTATGCCAAAAGGATATCTATTTGTCCACATGTTAAGCTAGTCATTATAAGAAATTATTGAAGGTCTTCACCTTCATCTTCTAGACAGTTGCTGAAGCCTAGAACTTTCTTCTGTTGTTTAGAACATCCATAGAACCTTTTTTATGCATTTCCCCTTCAAACACACTATCTATAAACTTATATAGTAGAAGTATCTCAGCATCATTTTTCTACCCAAATCCATACACGGAGACCAAACTATCTCTCTGATCCAGCCAAAGGCACTCTTTGAAACAGTGTGGGTTAAAACACACGCACATATTTATCCTGTGACACAAACACCAATTGAAAAGCTTTAGCATCCTTGCCTAAGCCTGACTGACATTTTTATTACCCAAATCACTAGGAAGAATTCTATTTTCCAGTGTACTGCTTCTGCTGGATCTGGAGTTTTAGGCAATGCACCAATTACCCATCAGGAAGTGAAAAAGAAGGAGCACAGGTTATTTATGAATGCTAGGAATCCTATCACGAGTACAAGCAGTAATTTTATGGATATCAAGGGACCACAAACCACGACAAAATATTCAAACATACCACATAATCCAACATATGTAACCCCTACATTGGTCAGACCCTGCAGTAAAGTGTTCTGTTCCAAAATGGTTCTCTTACTGCAAGTACCACTCAAAATACTTCTATGGAGATTATAGTAATATAACATTTAAACATTCTATTGACTAATTTTACTTCTAATTTTTCTGGAATAGAGCATTCTAACTAAAATATGACCTTAGTAAGATAAGAAAAAGCAAACTGCATTCAACATAGCACTGTCATTACAGTGATGCATCAAGGCACTGGAAGAGTTGAGAGGCAATCACTAGAATTTCTTATTTTAAATTTCCATCAGTGATATGAAGTGCCAACTTGCAAGATTTAGAGAAAGGGTAGCATATATTCAGGCTTTCAGTACTTAACAACACAAAAGAAAGTATATAGATTTCTTCAGCTTTAGTCTCAATAAGTGACAGCTAAGGATAGAAAACTCAGCCCAAAGAATTATAGCATACTTAAACATCCTCATTAAATTTACATAAATTCTTAAAGTTATCACTGTGACTAAATCATTGCATCATCTCAGTCTCAGCTCAAAGTCCTGAAGCAGGACAATAATGCCCATTACATATCTTTCCCCACTTTTCTTTTAGCCTGCCAATAAGTGCCATATGTATTTTCCCAGATGCATCATCTTCTGCTCCTCACTGTGTCATCTGCAATCAGCACATCCAGCTTCTATTGCTGGCTGTCTCAGCCCCCCTTTACAAATGTCTTTCAAGAGTGGGAAGCAATACTAGGACAATGACTTCTTATTCTCAAAGGCTCCTTTTTCCTTCCATCTACTCTAGTCTTTCTTGCAAAGTCCCTCTACCTTTTACCCCCTTAAGATCTCTGTTCTTCATTTCTCCTCTGCTAATAAAAGTGTGAGGAACACCATGGCTAGGACACTTGCTCAGCAAGGAGAGGCTGAGAAACCCAAACCTGCTCAATATGGAGAAGAGTTGGTTTTGTGGAACTCGTCAATGCCTGTACAGGCAAGGTTGCTGAGGGTCTGGAACGTGGTTGGTTACAGTGATATGTGCTGGAATGATGAGACAATGGGCAAAAAAATGAAACAAGAGAATTTCACACCAGATGTTAGGAGAACAGTCTGTGCAGTCTCTATATAAGAGGTTTTTATAATTTGTATGGGTAAAGCCCTGAGGAACCTGGTCTGACTTCCCAGCCATCCCTCCTCACCAAGACAAAACATACTGATCTATGAAAACTGTACCTGCACTTGCTTTACAAAACAAGCAGTGCAATGAATTTCTAATCTCTTTAAACCCAGGCCCTCAGAAGCAGCATATTCATCAGTGGGAAAAAATTATTATATTTTATTAGGCATTAACATCAGTCACTGATGCAGTAGATGGAGTAGTTGCTTCTTCATTCCAAGTTTCCGACAGCTATCAAAAAACAAAGCTGTCACTTGGTTAGACTTTTCAGGCCAATGTCTTGCAACAAAGTCTTTTCAGACTGCCAGAACCATGTCATCAAAGACAGGCCACGTCTCTAAATCTTACGCCAAGCCAGGTGCCCGTGGTGATAAAACATTCTCCCAAAGGCAGCCTGACCTTGGCAGCCGCACAGGTGCAGTTATCAATCAAAGTTTATAAACACAAAGCCAGCCCAGTGCCTTCCACACAGACAGACAGAACAGACACCCTGCTGTTTGGACAGGCAGGTGCCAGTCGCTTCACCTCCTAGAACCCACTGCTGGGAAACGCAGAGTTGGAATTCTGGAGTGACAGAGGAACTGATGCACAAAAATAGGTGCCTGAGGTACTAGTTGCTAAAGGACTGGCAAGGTGACAGATTGCTCAGCTGGAGGAAGATCTAGAGAAGAGAAGCAGACCAGGTTGCAATTAGACTTTAAATGCTGTAGCTAGTAAGCGATGTCATCCATTAGGCATTTGTCATTCATTAAGCATCTGAATTTCTCCTTTAGAAGAAGAAATTGGATTCCTGAATATTACTCAAAACATTATACAGAAACTTCAACATATGCTGTCTCTGTGGCCCAGGAAGAGGAAAAAAGTTCAAAGATCTAGCAGTTCTGTATTGACCTCATCTGTTTTAAGGCACGATTCCCATGGCCTAAAGTGGCCTAGGGGATTCCAAAGTTTATATTTAAGGTGGGCGGTAAAGTAGAGGAAAGACACAAAGAATAAACTATCCCATCTATTTTTTGAGGCAGTTAACCAGGACTAGTGAGTTAGCAGTAGTATTTTCTTGCACACATGGAACTTTTCCTGAAGGAAACAGGACATTCGCGGTGGACATTTAAACGAAAAAGCAACAATGAGCTCACACACTGTAAGACACCCAGGAATCTGGACAGAAAGGAAAGAGAAAGTTTAGGAACACACAGTGCACAAAACATATTAACAGGACAAAACCACAGGCTTCACTTGTCCTAGCACTCCTAGGATTTCATGATTGAATATAACCCGCTCCATGAAACTAGCAGAGCCATGGTAGATCACTGACACTCAAACCAAAACAGAGCATCTAAAGCATTTAGAGGTGGTAAAAAAATCTTCCTGTAATTAATTGGAATAAATAATAAGAGGAATTTCAGTCCTCTGGTGGTTTTAGAAAGGAAGACTTATTTTGTTTTGTTGGAATGCTGACTACACAAATTGAGGCATCATTAAGAAAGCCAGAGAACAAGCAACATTTTTCTTTTGCCCCACATCAAAAAAGGGACATTTCAAGCAAAAAAAAAAAAGCAAAGTTTTGATAAAGAGTTCTACAAACATTTCAAGAGTGATTAACAGAAAAAATACAAATCTGTATTTCAATGTCATCAAATCTGCTTTTGTTATTGGAAAAGAGCCAAAGCAACATTTTTTTTATAATCCTGAAGAATATCTTTAAAGTATTTTCTATCCTTGGACATGTTTTTCAAGGCTTCAAAGTCAGTTTTAACAGTATTTTTAAGACATGTCCACATTTTTCCTTGCCCGTTTAAATTATTCAAATACAACCACAAAGTTACCCTAGTCTCCTGTTTTACTGATAGATTTCATGTGCCTCAGTTTTCCTAAGCAGATTTCCCAGATTTGCAGGCAGAAGGTTTCAAAGAATCAGGAACAGGAGTTAACTCTGCTGGTTTCCTGTTCAGTCACTTAATGGAGGGGCCATCCTGTTGATCTTGCACGTGTACATTGTATAACTCCTTCTACAGGGGACCCAGGGGAGAGGACAAGTGCGTGTAGACACTCGTACATCCAAATGAACTAGTCGTGTCATAATGCTGCCCATTTTTCCATAGGACTCCTGCCAGAAATGAACTAGCAGAAAATGCACCTTAAAATGTGTTCACCCAAATATTCACACCTAAACACAACACATATTACCAGATTTTGCAGCCATTGGATTCAGAGACAGTGAGACCAGCAGGATTAAAATCACAGAATTTACAGAGCAAATCTTCAATCATATGCAAATGATTGAAATGAGCTCCATTTAATAGTGAATCCCACTATAAATGATCAAGCATACTAAAACAAAAAAATAATTTACAAACCAAAATCAGGACCTATATTGTTGTCACAAACCCTTCATTAAAGATAGATCATCTCACTCTCACCACAACCAGACTTTGCTGAGATGACCAGTTCACTACAATACTTGTAAAAGTTTGTGCATGCTTAAAAGCCAGACAGGGACCTAGATGGTCTACCTAATTGAGGTTAGTCACCCAATGAAATGAATAAGTGCATCACTCCATACTAAAATCCTTTACAAAACTACTTTTTTGTTTGCCTGTGGACTGCATTGTAAGAGGAGGCTAATCAAACATCTCTAAATCACATGGGTGCTGTGGAAAGTTATTAATTTATAGCAAGGGCTTTGAGCATGTAGTGTAAAGCTGCTATTCAAGTTCTATGCATTCAGCAGGTCTAGTTTTGCTTAGAAATTCTTGAACTCTCGAGGAACCTGATCTGAGTTTCGACTGTAAGAAAACTTGAAACCAGTTGAGATTTGTGTGGCCTCAGGTTTCATTGAGTATTTAGCGTAACTGATAATGAGCCCTTCTCATACACATTCCATCTCATAAAGTCTCTTGGTTTACTTTCCAAACTAAGCAGTATAAACATGTGGCACTGCTTTTGCAAGAGAAGTGTGCCCCTACCAAGTTACTCTAGATATCCTAGAGATTCCTGTGTTTCTTGCATAGAAGGCCCAGCTAGTCCAGGCATTTTTGATACTAAAACTGTAGCTTCATTAGAAACATCCTGTTGTATGGCCACTCTTTTGAGCAAAAAGGCCTACATAAATATACACCTTGTTGTCTGAAAGAGTGATAAAAGTGAATTGAGTTCAGTTGTGCTATAAGTACAGGGCTTTTAATATCCTCATTTCATCTGTCTTCCACAAAGACCCCTTAAGAGCCTTGTGGAGTTTGGGGAAATTTTACAGAGCTCACAGAATTGAACCTAGCACCTGAGACCCAAACCCAGCAGCAGATTCCCATTGAGTCACTGCTTTAGACTTTGTCACTCAGCTGACTCTAAACTACATACCCACAGCATTACAGATGCATTTCTGACTGCCCTGTTACAGCAAGGATGCACATTTTGTTGCCTATCTGCCCCCATCTAGATCTAGCTCTGTTTAGAGGAGACATTCAGTTGAGTGCTCAGAGTATCTCAGTAAACACCAAAGCACAGAATGGTACCTTGTACCTTAACCACAACCATCTAAAACTCTCACAGAGAGTAAGCTAACACAAAGTGCAACAAAGCTCAGATGTTAATTACTGAAAAGTTCAGTCAGTTACATGCCTCTCTCTAAATCATCTCTAAATCACCACAGCCTGGGGGGAAAAAGAAAAAGTCAGAGGCAAAAAACCATGCCTTTTTCTTTAGCAGTAATAACATCCAGCCCAATGCTAGAAACCTTGGCATATCCAATATGCCAGTGAAGTCCAGAAAAAACAGTAAAGATCTTTTTTTCCATATCCATTGAAGTAATTTTGTGTCTCTGCTTCTCAGGTTTGTCTCAGTAGGTCACAGCCAGCATTTTATAAAACTTGTGTATGAGTGGCTTAAAATCCAAATAAAATCTTACTATCAGATCATCTAATTTCAAAAAAATGTCAAGTACAAATACATGACAAGCTTTTCCTTCTGTAAACCAAAAAACTTTGCTAGCATTTTCCTACCAGTTATAAATATCCAAGGTATGAAGCAAAAAATGATAAAATATTCTGCACCATAATTAAGAATGAGCAAACCTCCATAAAAAAATATATGTTTAATGAATCATACAGGTATCTTTGGTGCCTCTGTTTCTCTACAGGGTGCCCTTCCTCAAGCCATGCTTCCTTGAACAAGCCTTCTCCTGCTAGGAAAAGACATCTTCCAGAGAGCCATAAGACCTCAACCTCACAGCACACTCTAAATCAAGCCCTCCACTCTTCCTACAAAGCCTAATTCCTACCATCATTTTTGTAGCAAGTAGTCCTGTATTTCTTCCTTTTTAAGGTCAGTTCTCCTTACAAATCTGCATACAATAGCACCTTCCTGAAAACTTCACCACATGATGATGATTTCTTCTCCTCCTTATACGACCTTCCCCTGAGTGTTTTTACTCCCTACAGCTGCACTCCTTCCTGCACTCTCCTGTCTGCTTTCTACCCATGCTCTGCATTGTTTGCTTTTTTTTGAATCCCATCCAATCAGAACAATTTTCTGTGCACAGAATTTATGGTTTTTCCTTATTCCTTATTACTCTTCTCACCTCCAATGTTACAAAACTTCCCTGAACACATTAAAAAGTTCAGTTGAAAAAGTTAATAGAAGCAACCCAATTTGTACTTCTTCTAGAATGAAGTTGATGCAAAATGGTTGTTTTCCATCTACCATCAAATAAAAGGGAAAACTCATCTGATCTGAAGCCACTGAACATAATGAGGAAATATTAAAAATTATTAACTTAAAAAAGCTGTGAACTGCTGTAGCTCAGCTATGGCTTTGCAGTGCATTAGCCTTTCCCACAACACAGGCAGACACTCCAAAATTTCCAAGGGAGTGATAAACATAAAGAAAAAGATTGTGTTTGAATTAGGGTCTTTTGCTTCTATTCCTCTACTAAAATTAGGGGCCTAACTTGAGACATCTAGAAGTTGCTTGATTATCCACTAAGTTTAATCATTCACCTCTGACAAAATCACTACCCTTTTTAGTATGTCTGTTTGGGGTACCTAAAACAGACACAAATAAAATGTGTTGGTCACTTTAAAATCTTTATATTATAATGATCTGAGGTGAGAAATGACTGGCATGGGGTCCCTAATCCCACAGCCTCTGAAAAACTGAGCTCTCAGCTCTCTAATAAACACACCAGTTGTAGTTGAGATGATTCATAGATTTTCCAATCATTAAGATAAGTATTGTAAATACTCAAGTAAATTGAATTAAAGTCTTAGATGGTAGTTTATGCAGCACAATGGATCACAAACCACACAGTAATTTTACTATTTCTAGAACAAAAACTAGTTAAGAGACTAAAACTGAAGGAAAATTGTTTATCGGGCACACGCACATAGAATTGTCTTCAAACAGATTGTCCCTTGACAATGACTGAATCCCATCACAGGAGTTCCTGAAAGAGTATTTTTAAAAGTCATCGGACTCCAAATTATCATCTTTTCCTAATCTCAGATTTTAGTCTGCAAACAGTCCCACTGGGGAAGGACAAATAGTTTAAGTTTATGCATTCCCCAGAGGGTATAATCTCGGTAGGGCAGCTGTGTTGCAGCAAGCGCTGCTCTAGTATGTGTCACAGATTCCTTCTGGTCTGTGCAAGTCCTGCCACAGCGAAATGCAGCCAAGCAGGAGAGGAAGAATGTAGAGCTTTCAGCAGAGGGAGGTATTGACACAGCGTATAACTCCAGGGGAGGGGATCTGAGACTGACTGTTTCAATGCTTGGCTGCAGTCAGAGGCGATAAATCCCTCCTCCAGCAGTTTGTTAGGGGTTTTTGTTTACTTGTTCTTGTTGTTGTTGGGGGGGGCGGGGTGTATTATTTTTAAAAAGGAATAGCCCTTAAACAGCTTTTTTTTTTCTTTTTGCAGAAGATGAGTTGCATTTGGTTGTTGATGGAAAAGAAAAACAAAAAAAAGCATAAATGCGAGGGTGGGGGCAAAGGAAATATAGACATAAATTTAAAGAGAGAAGCCTTTGGTCACCAAAAATAGCCACAACAGATAGTGTAACCAAAACCTGACTGCAGCCTATACTGTCAGTGCAGCGCACAGGGCAGAGTTACATAATATTTTCCACATTTATTTCAAGCGGGGCAGCCTGCCAGCTTGATAGATTTCTAGAAAGGGTGGGAGAGGGAGAGTGGTTTGATTCACAGACTGCTGTATTTACAGCTCACCCCACAGCCACTGCCTTCCCCTCTTTGGGCGTTTACCTTTGCAGTTTGCCAGAGAGCAGTGTGAGCATACCCCTGATATAGAAGGCAAGTCACCCTTCAGACTGCCTAAAGCACTGCAGCTGCACAAGTCAACTTCAGTTTTAGGGTTTCCAGGGTGCTAACATGCAGCAGCTTGCTGAAAGCTCAGTCGTTGTCAAAGTCCAGAAATTAACAGTAGGAAAAGCACCTTGACAAATAAAAAGAGGGAGGGAAGCTTCAGCTTCTAGTCCTTCCCTACCCAAATTCCTACAGGCTTCAGAAGCAGAGTCTTCAGAAAGAAAAGGTTACCAAAAAACTGTAGAAACAGAAATTAATCTGCTATCAATTAAGTTTAGAACTGGGCATAAATCTATAAAATATGAATTTTCTCAGAAGGCAGGGCTAATCTTTTCAAATGCCTGGATGAAAACAACTACTTCATTTCCTATGAAAAATTTACTATTGAAAGATATTCATCAAGAACAGTCATACAAATGACTCCATGAACAGTTCTGTGTTATGTGTGACAGGATAATCCATAAAACAAAGCATTGGCCTGTGTATTTCCTGCATTTATTCTATATTTTCTCTACATGTGGCAGGTTCTCCATTGGGACTTCTCAAATACCTCGTTAAGATTTGACTGTTGCTGGCAAGCAACAACACCGCAGCTTCCCATCAACGATCGACAGGAAAAAATTACCAGAAAAATAACAAACAAAAAAAGTCTGCTTCCTACATCCAGTTTGCATAAAGAGAGAAAGGAGGTGAAAGACAAGGAAGAAATAGAGCAGTGTTACCACCATAATAAACCCAGTATGTTGTCCATAAAACAGACTACAGTAAACAGAGGTTAGGGCTGTCCTCCTCTCTCCCATCCATAATGTATATACAGAACCATATATATGACTCTGTAGTTCTATTTGAATGGGATTAAATGGCAAAGTTAACTGAACCAATTCTCACCAATTGAAAGGTACATACACAGCATAAAAGTTGCTAATACATTTATGAAGAATATCAGTACAGGTATCATTAAATCTAATTGTTACTCCAAAGTAAATTACTCTGACCATGGCTTCAAACTAAGAAAACAAGAAGATGCCAGCTAAATGCCAACATGTTATAATTTTAACCTGCAAAGAAGAGATATTCCCAGACTAGCATGGAGATAAAACAAAAGAACAGTTCATGAAACAATGCAATGATGCCAAGTGAGGTGTTATGTTTCCTCTTACTAGTAACATTGTGTGCTTTTGAGACTAATGCCTCTGAGCATAAAATTATCCTCCAAAACAAACTCTCCTTTTAATGTTTGTGTCATCAATAGTTTACAACTGGAGCTTGCTTGTTTTGCTTATAGTGACCTCTCCCAAAATTGTAGGGGGTAGTACCTCTTTCAGCTTATGACTTTGCTTAAAAGGAATTCCTCCATTTCTTTTCTATCTTGGATGACATTTTATCATTTCCACATTTTTTTTCCAGCCCAAACTTGCCACACACTGACAAATTCTATAAATTTACCCAGAGAGAACTCAGTATCCTCTTTTTCCCCCCAGAAAGGAGCCTAATTTGAAGAAATAAAAAAAAAATAGTATTGAACTTACAGGATCAGTTGTGAGCTCATGAAAAAAGACATCCTAGTATTTGGAAAAGGGTAGCCTATTCACAAACTGATAAAACAGAATAAATAATCTCTAACACAATAAGCAATGAGATTATGTTGCATCATCCAACTGTAACAGGCTTTTTTTCACAATGCTATATTGCCATTCATTGAGTTTACTGAATATTTAAAGATTAAATAACGAAGAATGGCAAGAAGGAAAAATAGAAGTGGAGCCAGAAGTTTGCTTGGGGGAGAAAACAGAAAACCAGAAAAAATGGAGAAATGGAAATTGAGATGTTTGAGGAGCGCTGAGTCAGACTCTGAAGAACAGAGAGTGACTAGGACAATAGGCTGGGACACAAAGATGCTGGTTCAGTTCCAGACTCAGCCACAAACTCTACAACAAGCTGTATGATTTACTTGGAGCCTCAACAAACTAATGGTAAAGAGGACAAAAGGGGACAAAGTCACAACAGGGAAGGCCTAGTTGTGACTACAAGGCATGAAGTCCCTTGGATGTATGGTCATCATGCTCTGAAGTATGACAGGAGCATCCCTGTCTGGCTCCAGACTGCAGCTGAGGGACAAGCTGCAGTGCCTGACAGCTCCACACCGAAGTCAGTCAGCTCTCCTGAGCACCAGTGCTACCACCAGCATGAAATTATTGTCAGGTGGGAACATGCCTTGCAATTCCAATGCAAAGTTTGGGGTCACCTAATTTCAAAGCTTCCTAAATTCAAAGTAAGGTTTGCCAAAACTCAGGTTTTGTACTTCTGCTGCAGAACCACACTAAATCATGGTTCTCTTTCTGGCACTTTTGGGACCTAATATATCTACTCTGTGATATACACTGCTATGTAGAAGTAAAGCCACACACTCAAATGATTGGCTCAATCATTCAGTAAAAGGAATTTAAAGTAGAATATACACAGTATTTTTTATCCAAGGGAGAAGAATTATCAGCCCATTTCCTAAGGCATTAGTAAATATGTTGCACACTGTAAGTGCATATTTTTTGCTTTTGGCAAACAAAAATTATATAATATTTTATTTACTTCCTGCTCTTTCAGTTCTTTGGAGTTCATACTGCATACTATTTGGAAAAGGAAATTCAAAATCTCTGTCTAGACCGGAGGACATAGAGCACCATGGTTCCCGGGGAGGGCATGGCCTTCCATCACATCCTGAGAGCATCCTCGGGCAGGGCCAGCCTGAGCACAGCTTTCCTCACCCATCACACACTCCCAGCCAGCCCTCCTCAGGAGGGAGGTGTAAGGAGCCACTGGGCTTCACCACAGCCCCTTTCCCTGACACAGCCACACTGCTGGGACATTGGGCACAGCGCTGGGTTTTGATACGGCTGGATAATGTAATTCACATTTGCTACAATTATTCATCTAGGGCTTTGTATTTCAACTATTGAAATACTCTGTTAGTCCAAAAAGCAATTACATTAATTACATTCTAAACTTGGGGAAACTACTTCAAAGTTTGCAGGCAGCCTCTTTCTTTTCCTTGAAAATGAACTTGGGGTTTTCCAGTGGTGTGGAAAAACTCTTTTGAAGGTAATCTCTCTATTGAGACTGGTTTTCACTTATATATTTATTTTAATTACAAGGTAATATTACTAGACTAAGGATTATTTTTACATAGTGCTATAAATGTGCAGAGCAATTCAAAAACTATAAATCAGAGTAGCCTCAAAAGCACTTTACTGACAGTGTAGCAAAGTGGCAAGGGCTCTGAGTTTCCACTGAAACTATTGTGTCATGGGAGTTCTCCTCACCTTGTATGAAATGAAGGATAGTCTTTTAAATACACTGCTAAGGGATTAAATATTGCTATAGGAGATAATTTCAACTTGGTCTGCCAATAGCAAGTCTACAAAGCAATATGATAAGCTGTGACTCAGGAGACAAGAGGAGTTTTTTTTGAGAGTTGAGGCAGTTTTGCCTTAGACATGACCAAGATGTCAATGGCTTTGTCATCCCGTGTTTATCTAATGGCTGCTAGCATGGCTCCACCACTACCTAGAAGGATGAGAAGAAGATCTCTGCAGTACTGTCAACCACAATATAAAACTCCTCAAAACTAGAATGCTTAATATCATTAGTGCACAACCACAATGAACTCACAAAGTAGTATCTGACCAAGATCATTTTAGAGTAGTGTTGACCAGGAAGACAAGTGCTGTTTATTAACACTGACACCATACCATTGTAATTTCCACCTGAATTCTGCCACAGGAAGAAAGAAGAAAAAATATCTTTTCTGAAACCAGTGATGTTATGAGAAGACACACAACTCATAAGCAAGTTACTCCTGCAGCATTATCATGAACACAAAGTGTATGCACTGTAAAACTGCAGAAAACTGCCTTTGGCAAGGGGCCTCTCTGATCTAAGCAAATGTGTTTTCACACCTACATCTGTGCTAAGCATTAAGGGGTAAAGTGAGACTGTTGGTTCCTAGAGAAATGTGACATTTGTATGCCTCAGGATGTTGGAGTTTGGTGCAAGCTGATTCTCCTTACAAATGTTTATACCGCACTGTCACGGCAGCCCAGGACAGGGCAATGACTGGCCTTCATGTGGTTCAACTGTGTCACTGGATTAGCAGGAATTATAGAGCTTTTCACTGCCCAGTGCCTCTTATGCACAGGCACTGGGCCTTTTTCCTCCTGGGCCTAAAGGAGCAGATCTTCTCCCAAAGGGTGTGCTGGCCCTGGCATCATCTCACAGAGGAGCCTGGACACCATATGGAAAAGGTCTCACGTTATATGTAGCTATTCAACACATACAGAACATTTAAAAAAAAAGGATATAGCAACCACAAAATACAAATCCACTGTCTCCTTAATCAGGTACAGTCTACTCTCAGTCTGACTTAAAATGTTACATGTTTTCTTTAATTAGGGTTCTCTGTAGGGAATGGACTAATATACCAAAAGACAACCAAGAGAAAAATGCACTACAGAAAAAACTGAAAATTGCATAGATATGTGAATAAGTTAAGTTATAAATCTCACTTCAGCTTTGTACCCACCAAGTATAATCCAGATGCACTCATTTCTGCTGGCACGAGATGAAGGTTTTCATGCATTAGAAGTATATCATAGCATTTTTTCACCTATCATCAATTTTCATTTTCTCTTTGGCAGTCACAAAATTTCACCTGGGAAAAACACTTTTAAATCTAATTGTGTAAGCACCTTATATACTTGTGTATGTCCACCTCTATATTAATCTTAGAAGATTGTCTTTATTTCTTTATTATTTGTTTGCATTCTGCAAAAAATGTGTAGATACAAATTCTTCTGGTACATAAGCAAATGGCAAAGAAAACAAAGAACTTTCACTGAAAAGAAAAATTCACAACTGATATCTTAATTATAGTAAGACCTACATCAGGGTATTTGGGATTTCAATAAGATCTAATTCAGAGTCCAAAACAGGAGATTTTGCAGAAATGTTGCTAGATGCCTTTTGTGTCAGAAAAACCAAGCCTTTTTCCTCCAGTGTATCATAAGACCAGAAAATTGCAGGGTTTTTTTCACTCAGTTGTTCACTTAGCATGTGAAAATTAAAAGGCACATACGACCACACAGATTTAGGGAGTACAAATTAAAAACAGATATTAGATTCTCCTATCACATACAGCTTGCAAATCCACTCAGCCTAACTAGGAAAAGAGCTTTGTAACAAACCAATGTAACCACTAAAACTGAAAGCAGATTGAAACCCACAACATCCAGAGGAAGTTACAGCCAGCATTAGAAGACATCAGAAGAAAACAGTGAAGAAGCAGTTCCCCTTCTCTGCAACTACAGTCTAGACTAATACAACCTCAAGCAGCTGGGGGCTTCTGACTGTGCAGTTCACCAACAGATTCAGTGGGCAGCAATAGTCATATGGCAGCAACCAGTCCTGGGTACCATCCTGAAATAAATGAAGGTGCAGATCTCATCTAGGTCCTTATTCCTTTTCCTGTTCAGCAAAATTGAAATATACCCTTGTATGCCACTTTTGTGGTTGTCCCATTTAGAGGTTGCCATATTCCTTGGGGACATAAAAGCATACTTGTATTTTTTGTGAGGAAGAGGGGAAAAAAAAATAAAACCAACCAAGAAAAGAAAGACAAAACCTGCCCACATACTTATATTGAAAAGAAATAATTCAAAACCCAGGTGCGGGAGTAAGTAAGCAGGACAGTTCTGGTCAAAACTCTTATCTAAAATGAAATTTTCACCACCTAAACACCCTAAACAACCTCTGCTAGGTTTCAGTGGCATGTGAGCCTTTTCCAGACTGCTTCATCTCTAGAAAGCTGTCACAAAAGGCTTCCACTGAATCTACACGTGCAAAATGAGCTCTCTGATCTTCTGCCTTGGGGACACTATGAAGAGAGCATTGCAACAGAGCTCCACATATCCTCAGGTTAAACTGTAACACCACCTGTGTTAGAACTGTTCATTCCAATTCATCAAAGATTTACATTTTATAGATGAAGAACCCAAAGCAAAACTGGACCTTTAGGTACCATCCTTTCATTTGTGAAATGAAATTAGTCCCATTCCTAAATGCAAACACATTCCCAGGGTGATGCATCCACTCCAGAGAACATGTTGTTTTAAGCAGTAAAATAGCACAGTAGGCACATCTACAGTCCCTGAGATAACACTGGTCACACCTTCTCTTTTTCCACAATGAATTATAGAAACATCCATCCTTCTGGTCTCATGTAGTACAAAACATGTTATCTATTTTCTGGTCATGGAGGTGGTGATTTTCTAAATTGTGCAGAGAAGCACCACAGCTCAGCAAAGTATTTAAAACCCCATCACTTGTAATTGTTGTGGGTGGTAGGGAGTGAGACCTTGCAGAAGGCACAGCTGCTGGATGCAAGCAGAAAGAAAAGGATGAAATACAAATCTGCTGGACAATCATCAGTGCCTGCACCAGAATATCTGAGAACTATTTCTTGGTTCAGTGACATACACCTCTAAGGAAGTGGTCAGTCATTATGGAAGATCTGAACTAAATAAAAGTGCTTTGGGTTTGTATGCACGGAGTTCAAAGCCAACAAGGAAGCCCTGACAGGGGCTCGCTGTGCAGCACACAGCGCGCGTGCCACAGAGATCAAACCTCAGGTGCTGCTGGAACATGTTGTGCTCCTCAGCCTCTCACCACCTGCTGCTATTGGCTGACTCTAGATATCAAATGGAAATATCACACCACAGCTCACCCAAAACTGCACCCAATCTTTCACAGCAACACACATTTATGACTTGCACTTTGCGTCATTTATACCCTCTAATAACAAGGGCCTGCAAATCTGCCTGCATTTGCAAAAGAACCAAACCACCTTATCTAGAGGTGCATCCTTTCTTGGGGCCCTTCAAAAAAACCCCAAAACAATACCAAAATAAAGATTTTCTTAAGTGTTTGATTTCACAGTTATCCTAATGATCTTTTGAGAGACATTTTGTTCATAACATTCTGCTTTGTTTGGCAATATTTGCTAAAATAGTTGACAAATAAAAATCTGTAACTTCATTCCAAGTCTAGACAACTTGAGACCTTATGTTGCACAGGTTTTTCTGTACATTTACTTCATAAAATTTTCCCTTTTTGCTTTCATTTTCTTTCCCAAGAGACATCAGTTCGGAACTTTGTTCCATCTGAGAGGAGCAGGAGTCCTTCTTTTCTGGGACAAATTACACTTTACAACTGTAATTTACAAATTACAAATGTAATGTGTAAAGCCTGGCTTTATAGAAAAAATCTGAAACAACCTGATGCCTGCTACACACACCTGCTAGAGAGGGAACATGTGCTCTACTTTCTCACTTAGAGGATTTCTGCTCACCGTGTCAGGGACTGGGACCTGGATCTTGTTTATCCCTACTGGTATGCAATATTAATTAAGAGGAAGTTGCCAGATTAATAAAGTGGCAGAGGGAGCATACAGAAATCGCCTCCAAAAATAGCTTCAGGGCCACTTTTACATAGTATTTCATGGGGAGGATGCTTCTGAGAACTGGAGTTATGTGACGATACTGTGTCCACACACCAGATTTTCACAGTTACATGGGAAGCTACTACTGAAAATTTTACATTTGCTGTCAGAACTACTGGGTTGCACATTGCTGTAAAATCCGCCTGTAATAACAAAAATGGATTACCTAAAATGCACTCCTAAATTATTTTTGGTGCCCACACCTTCAGAGGAGATAAAGGCAGATACCTAATGCTGGGGAAGAGATTTAAGCTGAATCAATTTTTCCCAAAAAGCTCAGGTCTGTCATTCACCTGCGGAGCAGCTTTTGCACAGTATCCTTCCATATCTCTGCACACATGAAAAAAATAAGAATCATAGCAGTACTATAAATGTTTCCAGTTCAAAAAGATAAAATATCAAACCTGTACAGAACTAATTACTATCACAGTTTCAACTACTGACAAACATTATTTCCGATGAGAAGCAATATACATTTAAAAACGTTAAATATTTCTCTTACAACAGTTTTACATACAAAACAGTATTTTGAGTATGATTGATTTACTGCAATATTTTGTATATTTCACAGTTCACATTGGCAATTACTTTGATCTCCCTTTTTACTGGCCAAATATGCCATCTTTCCTTATCCTTCAGTTTTTAAGGAAATCTGAAGGATTTCTGAAAGCCTAATTTCTAAGGTCCAGATGTTCCTCTAGGCCCTGGGATTCAAAAAAGCAGGTGGATTCAGAAAATCTGGCCAACGACAAAGGCCATCCTAAGCTTGCTATGCTAGAAAGACACCGTTGTGAGCAGTGTGCAGGCTGGGCATTAAAAATGTAAATATGTAAATAAGTGTAAAATATGGCATCATATCACTAGGCAACAGAGGCAGGATGAGGCACTGACACCCAAACCTTCCTGGATGTAAGCTATTTCCAGTACTAGCAGGATCTGCAGACAGTGAACTAGCTGGCTGGTGGAACACCAGTGAGGCTGGTGCATGTTTTGCCTCAGAGCACCAGCAGATCCCAGGCCACCACCCCCCACCTTTTGGAAAGTTTTGAATGACCAGTTGCCAGAGTCATGACTCAGCTTTGTCCTGACATTGTTCCCCATTTCTCTGCAGGGAGCTGTGCAGGACTCAGGAGCGGGGGCAGAGTTTTGGCTTTGCAGCAGTTCAAACAGCCAGTCCTGTGGTGACGCGCTCAATCATTCCCAAACTTGGATAAGACTTTCCCTTCCTCTCTTTGTGCAAGAATGGAAAACCAAGCAGGTTCCTTGCACCTTTGGCAAGGAACCTGTTTAGTGACCTCCACTGGACTGAGCATGTCCAGCAGAGAGAAAAAAAGATGATTAAGGGACTGGAGCATCTCTCTCAGGAGGAAAGGCTGAGGGAGCTGGGCCTGATCAGCTTTGAGGAGACACAGCTGAGAGGGAACATCAGCAATGTCTGTCAGGGTCTGCAGGGAGGTGTCAGAGCATGGAGCCAGGCTCTACTCAGTAGTGCTGAGCAAAAGGACAAGCGGCAATGGGCAGAAACTGATGCACAGGAAGTTCCACCTCAACTTGAGGAAGAACTTCTTTACTGTGCAGGTGACCGAGCACTGGAACAGATTGTGCAGAGAGGCTGTGGAGTTTCCCTCACTGGAAATATTGAAGGGTTCTATGCCATCCATCTGGGATGGCTCTGCTTGAGCAGGGAGGTTGGACCAGATGACCAGCTGTGGCCTCTTCCAACCTGACCCATTCTGTGATCCTGTGATTCCGTGGCTGATGATCACACTCATCAAATGCCTCTGCATTGTGTTTTGTGGAGTGAGCCATTCATTCACAGTACAGACTAGAGCTATAAATACACAATGCCATAAAAGGCTTGTGTGTAGGCCTTTCTCCTGGAAAGAAAATATGTTTTGAAGATGGTTTGGCTGATAAAAGTACAGCAACTTTATCTGCAACTCTAAGCAAAAAGGAACAAAAAGCCGATAAAATTTTAAAAATCTTTTTTACCTAAGACATAAATATGTATAAAAAACAGCAGTCTAAAAGTTTCTAGAAGATTTGAAAGATAAGGCTGTGCTGTGCCACAGGCCACATTTTGCAGCATTTTATTGTTTGCTTCTAGGCTTCCTGAAATCTCTGTGTATCAGGAGGATACTTTATATATCCTTGTCTAACAGCCTCATGTAACAGCCCTTCACTTCAGCTTTCTGCAACAATTTGGTAGGAAAGTTGAAGGAAAATATAATGGTGTGGAGGACTAAGATAGATTTAATATTTTGATACTATATCATCCTCCTTGTAAATCCATTCCTTAATTTACCTTTGTGCTTTCAAACTGAACTTCTTGGAGGATTCCTGTAAATCTGCATGGTGTTGACTATCTCCAGTGAAATGTTTGGTATTGTGGTAGGCACGACTTGAGGTGTTCAATAATTAACATGATCCAATTTCTCCACCTCTCTACCATTCAGATCCATATTTAGGATAAAGGTCACTAACTACTATGTAAAAGGGATTTGTTTCTGGCATATACCACTTTTTTCATCTTTTTAAACACACTTTTTTGTCTTCTTTCACGCAATCCACCAGTGATTCACTAGGAAATCCCAGTAACATTCAACTTTTTTTCTCTCCCCTGAACTAAATAGGTGCATGTGTTTGTCCTGTCTGGAGGTCTGGGAGGACATCTCCCATCCTGTATGTGCTGATAGAAAGCAGTTTGTTGGGCTTTAAAGTGGAAGCAGCCTGTCTGCACTGAGACTGGAAGTGAACTGTCACAGGAAGCAGTCTCTCTGTGCATGTCTGGCCAGGAGCTTTGGAGTGACCTTCAGGAAAGGTCTGTCTCTCCCTCCACAAAGTGAAACTCAAAGTATGAGGGATCAAACTGTAAGCACTGTTGTCACCTCAAAGCTTCAGACAGTCTTTCAGATGCTAGGCTCTGGCCATTGTAGAGACTCTGCAGACAGGCTCACAGACACCCAGCTGCCTTGCTGGGATTGCTTGCCAAGCAGTGGATAAAGTAAATCTTCTGCAGTGTGGCTGAAACACTAACTTATGGGGAATTTGTCTTTCTTTCCCTTTCTCTCTTGCTGCAGCAAAGTTGCCAAATGCTCAGGATTTACATGCAAATGGTCCTGGTTGTTCTCTGGTTGCAGAGGAGAACCAGAGGGAGTAAGGGCTGCATAACTGGAGCTCATTGCCCCTTTTATCAAACACAGTTCAGGCATGCTGATGGTTAGATACACATCAGAATTTCGAACTGTGGTTTATGTAGCTGCTAAAACTCACTAAAACAGCATGCACAAATTTCCTTCTCTTCTCTCAAATCAAGAGCCCCTGACAAGAATCAGTGCTAATCCTAGCTTGCGAGGTGGTTTTTATCCGTCCCGGAGACAGTTTACACTGCAGTCCAGCCCTGTGTAAGCCTCAGAGGCCTCTTATGTAATGTATCCCTTTCACAGCACAGCGGGCATTTCGCTTAGGCTTGCACTGTGCATTGAAACCCTGTCAGACTGGGACCCACAGGAGGAACTGAGTCAAAAAAATATAGAATATAGCTTTTCTTTAGAAAAACCTCTAGGTTTTCTAAAGCTAGGCAGGGATGCTTCTGGCATTAGGAGACAAAAGATGATGCATTCCATATTTTCATACACAGCTCTGCGATAACACTACAGTATCTACTTCTTAGAATAGAAAATATTTCTCTCTTATTTCCTATGAATCCAGTAACTGCTGAGGACCCTCCAATACAGCTATTCCACCTTTTATCACAGCACAAAATACAATCTAGAATCAAAGTGCAGATATGAAATCTCCTAGCATTTAGAAAGATTCATAGGTTTGCCCAGAAATATCACCACAGTAAATTACCCTCTGGACTAATTATAACTAAGTCCAATTGTACATGAAAATCCATTTGTTTTTTGCTATGCTCTACTAGCATCACTTTCTTATTCCAACATTCCAGAGATAGAACACACTCATCACCCAAAGGTGACTCCTGAATATTTTTTCTTTGTATTTTTGTACAGAGGTTACAGACTTGGAGAAGAAATTCTCAGAGCAGCAGATCTCTCAAGATGATTATTACAGCCCATGCAAAGGTAGCAACTGCATGTTGCTAAATTGGGAGTAGTTATATTCACTTGTACCAACAGCACAGATGGGGGCAGGGAATGGGGAGACTCTCCAGAGCAGCTGAGTTTGGACTTAGCAGTGAATACAGAGCCTGCAGTGCTGACTCACTTTTTCCATTTTTAAAACAAAAACATAAACGAAGATATTTTTAAGTAGTTACAGTGCTTTTCTGCTGCAAGCAAAGCCTTTTCATAAGTTTTAACTATCCTCACCCCCTCAACAGTAACATACTTCAGTAATCACTCTTATTTAATAAAATCCTTTTAGCCATAAAGCCCAAGACAGTTTTAAATGGAGCAGTCCTTAGTCCATAACTTACTGGTTTCTAAGGGAAAATTATTGTCCAGAGAAAATGTAGGAGCCCAGGAGCCAGGATCCCTTGGCTCTACCCTTCGTGGTTCTGCTGACATGTTGTATTATGGAAAAATGAAACAGTCCTGCTTGCGAAATTGTGGCCTGAGCTGTACAAGCAGATTTCTGGGCTTGCTGAAGTTGACAAAAGCTCAGAAGTTCAGCCATAGAGAGCAAGATTCTTCAAGCACAGCAGGTTTACTTGTGCTATCTCACTTTCTAGCATCGTAAGAGCAACAGCTGCAAAAATCTTTAGTCAAATTACATTTTAAATTCACACCAGAAGATAGAAAAAAATGCTATGGCACTTCCAGAAGAACAAGCACATGACAGGATAAGACCACCAGACTTGGGCTGTTGAGCTGAGGAGTGCTCTGCAGGTAACTAAGAGGATTTCAGTAGCAGTTCCCAGAAACTCACAGGTCAAGGCCTCAGGAGCACGGCAATCCGGGAGATGAAGCAGCGATGAACACAACTGTGAGGTACAGTCTCGCACAAAGTGGAACCTAGGGAGCCCAAGAGGGGTTGAGTGGCATCTTTTTTGACCTTTGGGGAATAAAGCAATTTTTCATATGCTCCACCACTCACAAGTGGTGCCCAATTAGGCAGCTAAAGAAGGGTCAGGTTTTTGAAAGCCTTCAGTACCCAAAAGCTTACAGCCAGACACTCAGGGCTCCGACTTTTGTGAAAAGTATACTGAAAGGTTTTGAAAGCTTGTCACACATCCTAGGATAAAAGTGGGAATAAAAGTATTTTGAAACTTGCCTTTTAGAGATGTGGCTATAGGTTCAGAATTAGCATTTTCCTTTGAATTAACTGCAAGTACAAAGCAACAAACTTAAAAAGAGGAATAATTTTTTTTTTTTTTAAGTCCTATTTAAGGTTAATTTAGGAAGTCCTCACTTGGAAATCCCCATGGGTTTATGTTTTATCAAAACAATTTTGGTAAAATTCTCTTCTGTGTACTTTTTAAATTAATATCAAGAAGGCTCACATATTAGAAGTATTCCTCCTGCAATCTTAAAATTACCAGCACTAGCCGGCTAATTTTGAGATTTCTCTTGCTCTCTCTTTCCCCCTCTTCAGTTGTGTGTTTGTCTGTGTATTTTTCAATATCATATTTTTTGGTAATTTGAGAAACTCCCAGCTATTGTTTTAAATAACATCCATTTCACCGAGGGGAAGTCTATTTTTCCTATTCCTATTCTCCAATTGCGTATTTCTCTGCACAAACAGATCCTGGAGTTTGTTGCATGGCAGAGTCTGTTTCTCTATTTTACCCAAAGTTCCCACAAGAATCTTGCATTCCTGTCTCCCATCCTGGCCTCTGTGGTTGCCATGTACTTTTTAACAGTTGCCACATTCCACCAAAAAGTGGAAGAATTGCTCAAAACAGTTAGCAAGTGACTTTAGTTTGCTCAATATCTCCAGACTTTCCTTTCCATGTGACTAGTTTAAAAATGCATTAGATGTAGTTTTGTGGTCCTTAGAATAACTAAGGTGTAGAAAACATACACTTTCTGAAGTTCTCTCACCCATTATATGGCTAACAGCTCAAGTCTCCCCTGGCTGTAATTCAGGCAGAAATTCAGGCACAAAATATTTTTTAAAAAAAGAAAAAAAAAATACAGATTTGGGATTAGCTCCTGTCAGAGAAAAAACAAAATCACTAAACTAAAATTGGAGTGCATAAATTCAGACTATCAGACTTACAACAACTGAATTTTCCCAAAGGATTTGGCTCTGACCCAACAACCTATATTTCCACCTCTGAAGTAAACACAAAACAACTAGGAGTAGCTCCCAGGAAACAGTGCATCCCCTATACAAACCTCCCTTCTCCTTCACAGCTGTAAGATCATCTCACCTAGTCCAAAGGTGCAAGGCCCAAGGCCAGCACGATGCTCCTCTCTGCATTCTGCATGCCAGAGAGCCCAAGAGTAACACAAGAGCTGCATCCTCACTGCCAGCCCCTGGGCAGGGCAGTTCCATGGGCTTGGGAAGAGCTGTGCCAAGCTAACTGAGGATTTGGGCCCAAGCACACACAGGAAATGAGGTGTAATAGGCAGAGCAGACAGAAACCACTTCATTTTTGGCACAGCAGTAGATGGGTGCCCCTATGTATAGGAGGGAGGAAGAAGAGGTGTCCCCTCCATCTCTCTGCTTTTATAAAGCTTCCCTGGACACTCTGAGAGATGATGTCTTCACAGTGTTTGCATAAAGCTCAGACCTTTGCAAAAGTGAGGGTCCAAATGATTTTTTTTTTCCCTCTATCAGTACTGATCCACCAACAGTAATGGCATGGCTGACACAGGTGTCTTACTTGGGGTCAAAGCCAGTATCTTCTTTTTTTTTTCCAAACACACACACACACACACACACACACACACACACACACACTGTATCTTTTGATAACAGAGATGCTGACTTCATCTCTTACACAGCTGTATTTCCCCCTGTCTTTGAAGACACCACAGAGGTACAAAACAAANTGATCCACCAACAGTAATGGCATGGCTGACACAGGTGTCTTACTTGGGGTCAAAGCCAGTATCTTCTTTTTTTTTTCCAAACACACACACACACACACACACACACACACACACACTGTATCTTTTGATAACAGAGATGCTGACTTCATCTCTTACACAGCTGTATTTCCCCCTGTCTTTGAAGACACCACAGAGGTACAAAACAAATGCACTGTGTGAACCACTGGTAAGGACAGAGAGGTGATGGTTCAGAAATACCCAAGCTGCTAAACAGCTTTTAGATCTTAAACTTTTTCATTCACAATAGTCACTATTTGGAGAACTTGCTTAGCATACAGATTTTCATTTTTTATTCATTTTAGAACCTACATTTTCATGTTACACAGTGAATATTACAATTAATGTTACTCCTATGGATCTCTGATGAGTCCTTACAGAATAAAATGAATTTGTGAGACAAATTAACTGAGCCTCTGTTTTATGATTAATTGCACAAAAGCCACTTCAAGTGCACAGCACAACACCTCTATATGTGAAGAAACAGCACGAGTAATATATGTATTTCATGAAGATGGATATATTTTAAGAAATTAGTCCCTATTGTGTGATTGCATTTCTTTGAACTGTATTTACTAAAATCCTATTCCTTGTATCTGTTTTCTACCAAAAATCCTACCTTCTTCCTTCTCATAAAAGTGCCTCCTCAAAAAGAAATATGGGTAATTGCCCATGCTGAGATCCATGCAGCAGCAAAGACACAAGAGTTATTGATAACATTAGAAGCCACAAAAGCTCCTGAGAATGGTTACATAGGAATTAGGGCTTGTCCCTCCCAAAAAAATGGCAAGATCAATAGTTCAGCTGAAGTGCATTTTCACCAGTGCAGAAGGAGCTGGAAGCAATTGTGCAGCAGGGAAACTGTGACATAGTTGCTATCAAGGAAACATGGTAGGAAGACCCACACAGCTGGAAAGCTGTGATGGATGGCTAAAAACTCTTCTGATGGGAGGAGTTTATCAAGGAGAAATTGATAGGGAGGTAGCCCTGTGTGTTTGGGCTGTTTTAGTTGTCTAAATCTTAATGATGGTGGCAACAGGGTTGAGTGTTCATGGGTAAGAAGCAGGGCAAAGGCCAACAATGTGGATGTCGTGGTGGGAGTCTGCAAGAGACCACCCAAGCAGGATGGAGGTGAAGACAGAATGTTCTAGAAGCAGCTAGGACACATCTCACAATCACTGGCCTTTTTTCTTGTGGAGGACATCAACTTACTAGATTTCTGCTAGAAAGGCACTGCAGCAGAGAGGAAGGTTCTAGAGCAGAAGATAATGATACTGTGAGGTTATGCAGGGAGAAAATGGCCAAATCCCAACAAGAATTTAGCTTGGCAAAGTTAAATGGAAAAGGTTTCTATGAACCTATGTTAGCAACAATCAGGGGGGCTAAGGAGAATCTCCATTTTTTATTGGATGTAGGGAGAAACACAGTGACAGAGGATGAGGAAAAGGCTGAAGTACTTCATGCCTTCTTTGCCTCAGTCTTTAATACAAAGTCCAGTTGTTCTCTGGGTACCCAGCTTGGGTTTAGTCCCACTTTAAACCCTTTTTCTGTTTTCTCATAGATGATAAGGGGTTTTTTCACTTTGGTTTTGCAAAGTCATTCCAGTTCTTTGAGTATGTTTCTCTCAACTGTAGTAGTTTACCAAATGAATGCTCCTGGTCATGTCCAACTCAGACTGACCTTGTGGAACAAGCAAGGTAAAGTAAAAGGGATAAAACTCATGTTGGTGCACATGAGGTCCCTGTTGCTTTGTACATCAAAGAAGGAGTTTCCTACATGTGAAGGCAGATGTCAGCTGCTCAAAGTGCACTGCCAGCTTAGGGCATGGCAATAGATAGCACTTTCCACTAGAGGACTTTCTTTTTTAAACCTGAAAAATGTGTTGTGTGTATGGGTATATATTAAATATAGAGATGCAGATATCAAGACAGTCACATCAGTTTCTATCACAGACCACTGTGGCATGGATAAACAGTCACACTGTTTCTTAAAAGCATATCACACAATTGCTAAAGTCTTAGTAACTGCTCTTTTCATCATCAAAATAGATTTAGACATTTTTAAGATCTGTATTGATTTGGCTGACAGTAACTGACTCTGAATTACTACATCTATATTTAGAAATCTCTGTACACATAATTTACTGCACCACAATCACACTTGGCTATTCAAACATTATTTCCAGAAGTGATGGCTTGCACCAACTGCTAGGATTCATCATATCAAGTCACCAACAAAACATTTCATTGTGCTTCTCATCGCTCTTAATCAGCAAGCCTCAAAACCCAAGATACTTCTGATATTTTGGAAAAAATAAATTAGTACATGTGCAGACTAGATAGATCCATATGCATACATAGTTGATGTACTTTCTGCATTTCTAGACATTAAAACTTTCAGCTAGTTTTATTTATTATGATACTGAAGAATAACTGTTTGCAAATAAAGTCTTGACTTGCAAAATATGACTCAGGAGATCTGCAAGCAGCTTCTACCCTGAGACCTGTCTGTGGAGTCTGGCTTGCTGTAATCCTAAGAATTACAGAAAATTTTCATTTTTGCCTGCAAAGAGGACAATCATAGACTGAAGAACAGAGCACAAGAAACAGAATTAAGCAGGCAAAGAAAGTCAGCTCAGTTTTCCAAAGTCATAAAACTTGTTTTGTTTTAAGAAAAAAAAAACCAAAAAACCAGACAGAATTAATCTCTACCCCTTATTTGAAGAACATTTACTTGTTGTAATAATTTCTTGTCTGTCTTTAAAGATAAAAAATAAAATATAAATATCAATTGCTCTTATTTTCAGTGTGAAATTTTACTGCAGGAAGGATCTTATTAATAAAGACTAAAAGAGAAAAATAAAACATATTTAAAATAAAATATGTCATTCATTCAGTAGCTTGTGCAACTGAAATAAAGCCAGATAGTCTATTCTCATCATTCAGGATTTACTCTTTATATCTTGATGTTACACCAGGCTTCAGTTTTTGTACATAAATGTACAAAAATAACAAGGAGAGAGAAAACGTCTGGAAAAGTTTTGTTTTCACTCCTTCCAAAGAACTGTTATCTGAAATTCATTCAAATGTACTTGCTCCACAACAGTTAACATTTTTAAAGTAACTTAAATCCAAGTATTCTAATTTACTTTATGAACTAATCTAAGAAATGCCACTGAAAAGCAGAGGAAGTTTGAAATAAATTTCTAGAATAGACTTTCTAGTCCACCTTAAAATTAGTTTAGGCAGGATTTTCCTGTATGCTTAATAATTTATTTGAAGGTTTAGACTGCATATTTTATGCATTCTTTATTGGGAAAGATTTTTGGATAGTGTCTAGAGTCTAAGCTGGTAAGTGGAAAGTAACAAAAATACAGAGCAAATTGATCATGCCCAAAGGTTGGTTTTAATTAGGAATTTTTAACTTACTGCATTCCTTTCACAGGTCATAGACATGCTAGTGATTCTAATGATTACATCCCACTAACATCCAATCTCCAAAAAGACAACTCCTTTTTTCCAGAATGAGTTAGAATATTGTTTTACACAGCTCAATAAAGATACTTATTTTCCACAGGGCTGCACTTTATGCAGAAGTTTCTCAGTTCATAGCAGTGAACTCTCAACCACAAGTATCAGAACAAAGGAAAAAAGTCAGAGCAAAATTTCCTTCTTTCACAAATGGTAAATACAAACCTAAGTGCTACAAAAGCAATGTACCACGGTTTAATCCTGCATAATTCATACAAACTACTTGATTGCAATAGTAAATTAAGTAATATGACTTTCCAAGTTTCACCAGATTTTAAATTATATATCCTATTAGAAGAAAGTTTATTATTCTGAGCGTTGCATTAGCTCTTCCTTTAGTAATATACAGCTAAGAATAGTATACTATTCTTGGTGCCTCAGAGCTTTTTATTGTGACTGAGGTGTCCAGTCATGGTGATCTTGCTGCAGTTCTGAAAGTTGTTTATTGAGATGCATGTGAAAGGCTTGTGAATAATTCTCAGTTTGATCTTTTTCAGTCAACAGTGAAAATACCTAAAAATATTTGATAATATGGCATAAACTAAAATTCCACTTACTTCAATTTTGATAATGCAGCACCATTTATAGGTAGTGGTGTTATCATTAGCAAATTCCACCCTGCATGTAAATTAACCAAAAATCAGGATAAATATTTCCTTTCAGTTAGACAGCTACCAAGGTGCATTATCACTATTCCAATCACAGCTGATCTTCATGTTTTCTCCCATCACAGTCCCTGCACTTCAACCTGTGATTATGCTTTCCACAGATTTTTTGGAACTCCCAGATTACTTTGCAGATATTAATTAAGATCAGATATTAATTAAGTCGCTGTGCCACTTATTGCCAACCAAATCTCAACAATTTACAGAAATTACTTGATTTTAACAAAGTCCTGCTATTATTTAATTATCTATTAAAAAATATATAGAAATCTTAAAACTCAGGTTTGGACTTTGACATTCCCACAGTATGATTCAAAACTGACTCTTCATGGAGCCATAAAACTACACATGGAATTTTGAAAGTGAACACACACAAATCACTCCTGTCAAGAGTCCTTCAGTAAGCAATTATGTAGCGTTCACCTTTAAATCTTTGTTCTCTCAGTTTTGTACCACTTGTGAAATGATTGATGTCTTTTTCTATCCAAATAGAACAGTGGAAAGAATATTTTTCTCATTTAAAAAGATTTAAGGAGACCATAGAAATGTCCTGAATACTGATTAGGAGTTAGCTTGAAACGAAAATGAAATTCAGCTGTAACTGTACAGTTCCACAGCACAACTTAAAATAGTAAAGATGAACTGAAATGTGTTAAGATTGACAAATACATTTTTTTAAGAAACTGGAACTAATAATAGCTGAATTGTGTATTTGTCACAAATACCCATAGGCAGAAAAAAACATTGCATTTGCACAATGCATTACTGAGACAGCATCAAATAAAGGCCAGTAGACTCTTCATTATATCTTATGTCCTTCATAGGAAATTCCGAGCTAGTATGGAGTATGTAGTACCTCAATGTTCATCTCATCAGGACAGAGGAACAATGCCATGCAGCTCTCCAACAAATCCCAACTAACCAACACTGTTTAAAATTAGATTTTCCATGAGTAATCCACATAGCAATTTTTTTTTCACGTCATGGCTCTATTGAAGAGATTTTGATCTCCCTGCAGATACTTCATAATTCACAGTCACAAACTAGGTCCTTACTGTTACCAATTAAAGACACAAAGAAGGGTTACAGTAAGACCTTTTCTCAGCATGGGTCCATCAGAGTTGTGCAGTTTCTTCCTGCCCCTCCTCCTCTCTGACATCTGTTTGACTGAGTGCAAAAATTATCAAAGCATGAGTGACTGAAACCCTTCAGTTCCAGGCTCAGCCATCAGCTGAAACAGAGCAAGCACCAGGTTTGAGTCACAGTTTTCCCATATTACAGGCAGGTGAGATGTTAGAAAGCCACAATGGCACAGCACTTGATTTGAGTGATATGAATATCTTCTGCCTGCCCAGGCTGGGCACCTCCAGCTCTAGGCATGGGGCACCAGCCTGGGGATGGGGAGATGCCAGGGCTAAGCCAGAATCACAGAATCAGTTTGGTTGGAAAAGACCTCTGAGATCATCAAATCCAACCTATGACCAAACACCACATTGTCAACTAGACCATGGCACTAATTGCCATGTCCAGTACTTCCTTAAGCATCTCCAGGGATGGTGACCTCACCACCTCCCTGGGAAGCCCATCCTAACATCTAATCTCCCTTTCTGTGAAGAAATTCTTCTTGATGCCCAGCCTAAACCTCCCCTGGCACAGCTTAAGGATGCAGGCCTGGGTGGGCATGGCACAGGGGCACCCATTGCCAGCAGGACCGTGGAGATGAGCCCTGCTGCAGCATCCATGGTTGTCTAGGTAGCAAGACAGGGACTTCTTGCTGCCCCCAGGGCCCTGGGATAGGAGTCCTGAGAAAAATGTCATTATCTGAGTGGTAGAATCACCTAGCCAGGCTTTTAGAAATGAGCAGACCATGTTTTTATTCCTGATGCCTGGTCTTTTGGCAACTTAACCTTTTTCTCTGACTCAGCTGACCAGTTTATAAAGTGAGCAGAACAATATCTACTTTTGAAGAAATTTGGCACCCCTGAGCCTCAAGTTCTCAAAGTGGTAAATATTACTACATTGCAGAACTATGAATAAGAAGCCAAAAAAGATTGCTTTATTTTACTCTGGCTGGTTCTGTCCTTCATCAGAAATGCATTGAATATGGAGAATGAGGAAAAAACATGCTGTTGTCCTTCCCTTCTCCCTCTCCCAAAATTAATACATTTACAGGTGCTGTTGAAATATAATTTACACCTTTTAACCTCCATCTGTGTCATTTGCAGGAGTTATGACAACACTTCAGAAATCCTCTACTCCCATCCCCATGGAAACTGCCATCAAACTGCCAAAAATGGGACAGAATGCTTTAAACTAATCACTTTTCAATGGAAGAAGGCCTTTTTTTTCCTACAGTCGTTTCCATGGGATCAGAAGCCATTGCTGCTTGCTTAATTGTTCAAAATCTTGCCAAGTGCACAGGCAAGTGCTCAGCCTTTTTAAATGTGACTTTCTGTTTTGAATCAGGTTTCTAAAGCAGAATATTCTGCCTGATTCTTCTCCTATCCCATCAGTTTTCCACCATCAAAAAAACTGAACTCAATAGATTTTTAACAGTTGGAAACATGGAAGAAAGTTTAATTTTGGAAGAAAGTTTTCAGTGGAATGATTGAGAGAGAGGACATGTATTAGTTTTATTCCACAAGGTAGCTCAGCACCACTGTGAAAGAAAGAATTCCTGGGCTAGTACTACCAGCCAGCACAGAAAAAAACCTATGTACCAGGAGGTGGAGACTGCAGTCACAAAGATCCAATAGACTTCCTTTGAGAATTTCCATTGTCACCTATGCCAACTTTGTATTCATTTCCTAATATATTAAAAAAATAAAATTGGAATATCAGGTTTCCTTGAGAAGAGCTGAGCAGTAACACCAACAGGCAACTCTCCTGGCTGCTGCAAATTTAGAAGGTATATTTTGCTATGCAGTTCCTTGAATAAGTACTGCAAGACAAATCACTTATTTCTAGGTTTACAATTTAGTCCCATGCTAGGAAATCTCCTTTAGTGTAAACATGAATTTTCATATGAATATGAAACTTCTAAGTCCAGTTTTTGTGTTAATGGCAAAGAGCTAGATTTCAAACCAATCTGTTAAAATTATACAAGCATGCCCATGAGAATGTACGTGTACATTTCCCTCTGCTCAGGTCAGAGCATCAGGTTCTGCAATAAATCCAATCATTTAAACTGCTAAAGGCACAAACTATTGTTAATTCAGACAACAATAATTGTTGTCTGAATAATTGTTCCCCTGCAAGGGGAACACAAAAATGTTTCCAACCACATATCAGTGTTTTACGCATAAAATATTCTAGGAAAATATGTTATTTCTACAATAAAATTTTTAAAATACAAAGTTATTTGGAACAGTCAATCCTGTATTCAGAATTAGGACAAAATATAACACTCCTATTAAAACATTTGGTTACTTGTGAACAGGTCTGAAGATATGCAGCCAACTACATGGATATCTCCTCTCCTAAGATAACATTGTCTTTTGTTCCAAATGCATGGGAAGCAAGATTCAAAAGTAAAAAGTATGTGACTAAGTAAATACTAAGAGAGAGGGATAAAGAAAAGAAAATGCATCCTCACCTCCACCACTGTAGCAGAGTTACATGCTGTATGTTCCTGGAAGGATACAGTAATTAGGGAGTGGATTTTTCAGAAGGACTAAATCCCTTAATGAGTCCAGCTGCAGCCATAAAAACCTCATCAGCCTAAGGTGATAGAACGAAGAATGAGACAAATATTTCTCAGGTACAGAAAGGGGGCAATCAGGTTGAGAACTCTGCCTGAAGTACCTTGTTTTTAGAGGTTAGTTTGATCTACTGGGTTTTAAAACAGGATACAACTTTCTGGATCTCCTGAAACCTTTGCATTGGCCATAAGGTTAGCAATTAGCTCTGGCACAGGACAGGTGCTAACCACACCTGAGAGCCAAAGTCATTCGAAACAGCTAATTTTGAAAACAGTTTCTTCAGAATAGTTTAGCACATTGTTATTTATCCTGGTGCATTTAATTGTCAGAGCAGTAATTCAACTTAAAAGAAAAACCCTCTAATGATTGTTTGGCAACAAAAATCAAGTCAGCTTCTCTATTGACTCTTTTATAACAAGTTTTCTAAAGATTTTGATCTTCAAACAAGACCCAAATGGCTGTTGTAGAAAAACACTGTTGAAAGATTTTCAAATAAAAGCAAAAGAAAGGCAGACATGCTTTCTTCAAATTGATGTTAAATGATTAATTCCATTTTTCTGGAGCTAGATGACCACTGGCCCTATCAGGCTCTTTACTCTCTTGTTTCAGGCCTTTTCTGGCCTTTCTTTCAAGGACCTCATACCTTTATTCAGCCTCCTCTCAGATTCAAAATACAATATCTCACTCTTTATAAACCAGTCCTTTTTGTACTGAAGAGTGCACAGGAGCTGAAATAATCTTACATTCCTGACTTATACTTTAGCTTTTCTCTAGATATTGTTTGGCAAGCTTGTAAAATTCCACACATGCCACTTCTGATGTAGAAACTGCACAACAAAAAGCAATGCATTCATTTTGCCTGACAACTTACCCAGAAAAGAAAAGCAGTATAGTATTAAAATCCACTAGTCAGTATTAAAGTGGGATAAATATACAATATTTTTTTTTCAGTTATTCTACACTATACACATTTCTGTGATTCTAGAAAAGCTGATCTAGAAGTAAATTAAAATTTTCCTCCAGGACTTAGAGTCAGAAATTTTGGTCTTTATATTTCTTGTTATTCATCTGTATCTTCCTAGCAAGAAGGCTGGTATTGTTTGCAGAAGTCATTTTTCTGAGTCTCATCGCTATGGGTCTTGATAGTGTTTTTATTAATGAGTAATCACTATGTATCAGACTCTTGCTCATTTGTTCCATCTAGGAGACAATTCCTGTCCTCAGATGCCATTCGTTTGAACAGGAGACTCCTGCATACATCCAATTCTTTGTTCTTCCTGTTTGTGAGGTTTTGTTTTGCTTTAGTACTTAAAAAAAAAAAATTTAAAAACACTCTGGAAAAATAAATCACATGTACGTAATGATAGACCATATCCCCACCCCCCCAGATGGGTTATTTTGGGTCAGATTTCATTTTCACATCAAGAAAAAACTGGATGAATAGTGAATGGGAAAGTATCATGATAATTGGAATCCTGCTGGTTTATGCAGGCCTGCACATCTGGAATAGGGTGGGAAGAGAGAAACAGAAGAGTAGGATTCTTGTCACTAGACAAAACCAGGGAGTCTGGAAAGCACATGTCTGGTTTCTTAAGTTACAGCGAAAGTTAGGATTCAGAAAAGAACATGTTCAGCAGCAAGCCCTCCCTCCCTACATATCTCAGTTCAAAAGTGCTCCTGCTCTCTCTTTGAAGCTGTACCTCCACCACCTCTGTTAGTCACTTTCTATGAATATGTAGGCTATTTTGCTCCTCTGTAGGCCCCAGTGAGCACTTAACTGGGGTATCAAAGTGATTCCTCTCCAGCCAGCCTCCTAGTTACAGTTTAACAGGAACTGCCCTGGTACCATACAGCAATTTAGACAGGCAAACACGTTCATTCATGTGACTGATAAAATGTGTTTGCTTTGTGTTAAAGAATCTATAAAAGCCTATTCTAACACTGCATTGAAAGAGTCATGAAGGTTTCATTAGTGGTAAACAACTTCAGTGCCTTATCTGGGTCACTATGGTGTTACACACATGGGTCTGCGCCCAGGGGCCTTTACAGCTCTTTGGAAGCTTCATCTTGAACTCCAGCTGAGCCCCCAGGCGGGGAAAGAGCAGGGGCATGGCCTCTCCAGAACTGTGAAATTGCACTTTGTCTCACAGATGAGAGGGGTGGCACGTCCACCCCAAGAATGCATGTCTGCATTCACTCCACAGAGGTGCCAGAAGGCTCCAGGGAGCTCCAAAGCATGCAGCCAAGCCACTTCTACACCAAAGTCCAGGAGAGGGACAATGCATGCTGTTGGCTAAATATATGCTACAGGAAGAAGCCGCAAGATTACATTAGTCTGTTTTAAAAGACAGTGACAGTGCGGTGAGGTACTGTGAGGAAGTATCACATGACCCAAGAACTATTATTTTTATTACCATTATTTTGTCATCTCCATCTTATTTAGCTCTCCATGCATACTTCCCAATCCATCATACAGCATAATTACATTCAATGAATGAGCTCTCAAGTTACATTGCAAAAAGAAACTCATTCTTAGAAGTTTCTCAACTGAGTCGTAAGCAATTAAAACCATCTCTGAGTGCTTCGTTTAATTTTCTTCAATGGAAGAAGTCTTAGAAGTAGGTAGAAGTAATTTCCTTTTCAGAAGGGCCATGAATTCTTATTATGGCATATGAATAATGCATTGTTCTATTTAAAACATCTGAAGAGCCAGTGTGGGTCTGCTGAAAGCTGGACCTATTGGCAACATAAAGCAGGGGACTAAAGTTCTGCAAATAATGCAGTGATGAGGGTTGCCTCATCTGTCAGATGCAGGGGGCCTATAGAAGAGGGGACCTTGTCTTGTTCCAAGCACAAAGTTGGCTGGAGACATGTTTAAAAAAGTAACTTAATAAGACTAGACTGCTTCATATAGGGCAAGTTATTTGGGTGTCTCCTCCACTTGACCATGAGCAAGAGCCAGATATTTCCTACTGAAAATAGAAACTGGTGAAAAAAATACTTCCCTCAGTGCTAGTGTCGCTGAAGCGGAATATCCATCATAGTCAGCAAGGCCAGTTTTTATAGCTAACCCTTTCTAACCCATTTTATAACTCACCACTAAACCATTTTATAATTAACTCTTTCAGATCTTAGACAGAACACATCAGGTGTATTCTGCAGCTGCAATTCTGACTGCATAGTTCTACCACCCTTAACATCACTTTGTCTTTGCTGTGCTCAGTAACCCCTGCTAACAGGTTCACCTTAAATATATGGTCAAGAGATTGGTGCAATTGGTGCAGAAGTCTGTTTAGAAATGTAAATAGTATTGGGATCTCTTATTTCTGAGAAACAGTGTATTTGTTGAAAAAAAAATACAGCTATAATAGCAAAATCTTTGTTTCTGAATAATGTTTGGATAATTGGGACTGACACTTCGGTATTTTTCTGCTCTGGCTAATCTCAGAGCCTTCTGCAAAAAATACAAAGTGGTTCTCCACAATTTCTATTGGCTGCCTGGACAAAAGGCTCTTTGTGCACTGCAGGACCAAAAGCATTACATACAGTAAATATTTGAGCTGAAGGTGTGCTACTGATAGATTTGTATGCACCATCATTATTTTATGTTCTTCATGCTGTTGGCTTGCATCCCACTTTGTGGCCCAGTAAAGTAAATGACTTCTCAGAAAGAAGTTGAGCAGGAAAGAACCTGCTACATAATACACAAATTGCAACAGATGATTGGTACTTCAGACAATAAAAATCTTGTTATTTTTAATAGCTGGGAGAATGTATGCTTCTTGGACTACATAATACACTGTAATGACTCACAAGACATTTTTAAATACTAAAATGCCATCTTAACTTATTTGGGATCCACCTAGCCACGTCAATATATTAAAAATATGACCTTTTTCTCCACTTAAAAGAAAAAAAAATGAACAAACTTAGTCAACAAGATATTTCTATGAAGGGGTAAACAGCTTTGATGGACCTATTATTCTGCCTTAATTCTAGAAGACATAGCAACTGCTTCAGATAGGTGCAACTTTTAGGCAGCAAAAATATATGAAATTGATTCATTCCTTATGGGTGTTTTTGTTTCTCTGATAAGTACTTTATTATAGTTGAAGAAAAATACCCTTGAGAATGAGAAAAAGAGGCAGAAGACATGTCTTTGTTAGAGTGGAATTTATTTCATTGTGTGGAGACAAACAAGTTAAATTTAAGTTACTTCTGCTGCCATTACTTGCCTAAATCCTCCTTTACCAAAAGAATAGCTCTATTGTAGTATCACTGGTATTAGCTAAAGGGTTAGGTAAATAAAGCTGGTAGAGGTGACAACATGATGTAACACTGCTCTTTTTTCAAATACCATATGAATGTGATTCCTATCATGTTCTTCTTCCACTTAAGTGCCAAAAACAAGATGAAGATCTCAAAATCTCATCCTCTGTCTCATGACTAGAATGAATTCCCTGTCCTATACATGGTGAATAAAAACTGTGCATTAGATCATTTCAAGATCAAAACAAAAATCATGCTTGAATCTCTACCAGGGATTTAACTCACAGAATTTCTAATAGATATTCTGGAACAATATCACACTATTTATTATCTTCCTGTAGTTTTGGCAACTTTATTCCTGTAATATAGTATTTCTAAGAATAATTTTTAAAAATTGCTTATACAGCAAGCAAGGTTATTTTTCTAGTATTAATCCTTACAATGAGATAATGGAAAATTCCAGATGCCAGACCAATCTATGTCTGGCAAATAATGTGCCCCATGTGGCCCATAATTAACCCATACTCTATAAGATGTGCCCCAATGACTCAGCAGAACCTTCTTTGAATGAGAACAAAAGACATTACACCTAATTTAAGGACACAAATTAATAATACTGAAACGGAACCAAAGACTAGACCCATCAATGTTGTCCCCTATATTGATATTTCACCAAGCAGTCAGGGGATTTTTAAATTTTATTTGGGGATGTTTTTCTAAGAGAAAGGAGGAAGAGAAAAAAAACAGAGAAGGGCTAGAAGGTTTTTAGGTTTACTATGAGTGTTGGAACGGATAACTTTGAGCTAAGATGCCATCTGGCTTTTAATTCATAAGCATAATTAACAAAATAGTGATAACAGAATAGAATTCTTTAATCAATGCTGTAAGAGTTTCTATGAGATGTATGATTCTATTAAAAAAAATGTATTGGCATCCTCAAAAAATTACATGACACAGTTGTCTAGCGTAAGGTGCCAGGGGATCAGAGAATACTTCAGGTTGGAAGGAAGCTCAGAATGTCTCTAGATCAACCCTTTGCTCAAGGCAGCCTCAGGCATGTGGTCAGACCAGAACACTCAGGGCTGGGACCAAAAGGGTTTTAAAAACCTCCAAGGACAGAGACCACTCAGTCCCTCTGGGCACTGTCTTCACTGCCTGTCTCCTCATGGCAAACATGGTTTCTTCCTGTGTACAGTTTGCTTCTCTCTTGTTTCAGTAAATACCTGCTGGGTCTCACCTTCCCACCACGCCCTGCTGTCCATAGTGGCAGCAATTTCCCAGGCACTGCAGGGCTGCTGTTGGTCTCTCCCTGAAACTGCCTCCACCCCAGGCTGCATACCCATTATTTATCTGCAGCAGGTCCACAGTATGTAACACAAATCATCATAAATCCTCCTGCACTCGGGCAAACTTCAGCTGATATCACCCCTAGGTGCGTCAATCAAAGGAAATGCTGACAAGTGACATGGAAGCTCCAATCTGTCTGCTTCCATCAGATGGACTGCCTGAACCAAAAACTTACTCCAATTCCTAATTCCACTTTCTTTCACTGCAGCCTCCAGCAGCACCTCAGGCATGCCACAAGAACCAATGAATGTTTTGTGCTGTATTAAAACATGCTGCAAGTCTAGGCATCATTATGACTGTGAGAATAGTGAGTTGATTGTACAAAACAAACTGTTGACTGCATTACAGCTTCCCAATGCCAAGAATATGCACCTGATGAGGGAAAAGGTAACACACAAAGTCTGCTACAGATCCAGTAGGTACATTATCCATGCAGAAATTATCTTTTACTATGAGTGTAGTCTGATATGTAATTTCATACCTTTCTACCCACCTCTAGAGAGGCATCAAAGGTCTTAAAACCCAAAGGTTTTTGTGAGGATATGAAGAATATAATGATGAGCTATTTAATGAGTACATTCGTTTCTAGCCCATTGAACAATGTCCTGTTATATGTTATGATGGAAATGATGTCTGTGTGTGCTTTCTGGCTTACTCCACCATGACACCAGCCAGCCACCCTTAGGTAATCATGTCCCTGCAAAACCAGACACAGATGGCTTCTGCATGGAGGCAGATGAGGAACTTTCTTGCATCCCATTCCACCACCTGGCTCAGAAATGTGATAACAAGCAGCCAGGGATACAGTCACATCTGATATTGCCACAGCCACTTTTTCTACCATGAATATTTATGATTGAAGTGTAACCAAAACATGGATACACTTTTGCATATGAGAAGCAGAAAGCAACATTGAAACAAAAGTGGTTCACATCCTTCTTTTAAGACACTGGTCTGAAATTTCAGTTTAACAACACATTTCAAATTTTTTAGCATGATCCTATATGAACCCTTCTGTCTCTCTTACCTGCAAAAAACAATTGGAAAATAGCCTTTTTGATGTCCACTCTTTGTTTCCTGTTCTTGTTTTATACTGTCAGCCCTTTGGGGAAAATATGTCACTTTCTCCTTGCAAGAGCTACACAGTACAGAAGAGTAAATCTGGTTCAAGTAGATGGTAATTTGGAAGGGCTTTAGATCCTAAAGTTGAGCAGGATAAGTGCATAGCACACAGCAGAAATCAACAGCCTGAGATTCCTTCGTGGTGTTTGGACAGGGATTTAGGTCTACTCAAGCACCAGAGCTCAGAGCATTCTCCCCAGCACCCAGCTTTGCACCCATGAGCTGCATTCAGTTTAATTGGTGTTCTAAGCAATAATGTTACACGAGGTCAAAGAACAACTTACACCTGGAGCAATATGGAAACCTGAAGATGAATGTGGAAACACAGGATACAAAGAGTGTGGCAGTGGAATAAATTATCTAGTAAGATTAACTCTGCATTTATAACATTTCAGCATTCCACTGGTCACTTAACAAGGAAGGACAATTTTGGAATGCTGTTGGCATTCACAAAGCAATTTGTAGTTCTGGACATGCTTTTTACTGATTCTAAGAAATAAAGTTACTCTGCAGCAATTCTTCAAGAGAACTTTGTGAACAAATAGGGTGACAGGAGTGAGAGGTTTTAGTGAAATAAAACATTTAACACTCCTTTGATAGTCTGAGGACTCATAAGGAAAACAGAACTTAGCCAAGAAAGCAATTAAAGCTTCAAGCCAAATCCTCTGAGGGCATAAATCAGTTGCACTATTTTATACAAGGTGAAGAGCTGGTCCTGAAATGAATTCACCCTGCTGCTGTGTTATCAAAGAACTTCTATTCACCCCTCTTGCTCACCAGCGCTTGAAAGGAAGCATCCCATGCAGTGTACGCCAGAACCCACACAATATATCTCCCTGCATTTCCTCATCCTATCCCCTCTGCTGATGACCTCTGGCCCCTTTCTTTCAAATCCTCTGTGTTCTGATACCCCCACAGCACAAACATGGTTACCTATTTCCTACAGAAATAAACTTTGTTCGGTAACCATGGACATAGCTTATCCAGTCAGGAAAACACAAAAAACAACTGTCCATTGTGAAAAAAATGAAAACGCTCCTGTTCCCATTCAGTGACCCCATCCCCACTGACACCAGAGCGGCAATTTTTCTTATCTGAGGAAACATGACCACATGGGAGAAGATTACACGCTGGAATATTGCAGTCACATTGAGCAATACCTTTCTTTTTCCTCTTCTGTAATCACAGTACTGAAGGATAGATCTGACAGGATTTTATTGACACAGACTTTTTATAGATCTAGTTAAAAGGTCCCCAGACACTCATTCAGCTTCCTGTACATATAATACAAAAGCACTGCAGAATCATTGTTAATGAAAATACATTTTACTGTGAATAAGCAGGGCAGGAGAGAGGGGAATTCCAAAAGACCTTAACAGACACCACTTCATTGTGGCACATTACCTGTGTTAGTTTGCCATAACCAAACAGGAATACCTTCTCTTATCATTAAGGGAATTGTAAGACATGGCCTCAGTCCTCAGCCCACATCTATCTGATTGAACTTTGGCATATGTCTCCTTCACCTCATTTCCCTATCTCAACAATAAAGACTGGTTCCTTCACTTCATCTATCTTGTCAAATTAGACATGTACATGAACCCTTTCACCCTACGTAATGTGGTTGGAATAATGTAAGAGAGCCCTAAAAGCCTTGTATCCACCACAAAAAGATCCCTGCAGTGAAACACAGAAGCCACTAAGCTACTTACAGAAGAAACACACTACATCACGTAACAGTCTGATCTCAGCTGAGCTTCCAGAATAACATAGATAACTTATAATTGTAATTTTAATTTTATGTACTTTGTACTTTGAGATCCTTAGCTGAAGAATTCAGCGAGCTATCATAGTAATAGCATCAACATCAGTTAGAATTGGAAAATAACTGCTTCCTTAGCCTCTCGGCTTTTATATATTTATCTGCTTTTGATGCTGATTTTTTTCTATGCTTTAAAGTAAAAACAAAACACAACACCAGTGCATCTTGCTAAAATGGGAGCAAACTCCCAACAGCTTTTGTGCTATGGAACAGTGGGAAAGAAATACACATACACACACTTTTCCCATTGTAATGAAGCTCTAACCATACTTGTTTTTGAATAGGGCAACAGCAAAAACAGCTGAAGTTTGAAATGTGACACTCGGCACACACATTGTCCTTAATAAGAAGTACATGGTGTGCTATGTTTGAGGAAGACATGGGTTTTGCTTTTTTTTCCTCAGTACTAATTGACTGAAAAAAATCTCTTCCAATTTTAACGGAGCCTAATAAAGCTGTGCCTTTCTGACATCACAACAGTTACCTTTACCTAGATTGACAAGTTCATGGGCTGCTGAAAAGATTTGTGTGAGGGAAATGTTCATAGATAGATAACATCACACTGTCTGAGTCATAAAGTGATAGAAACCTGAGTAAAATTACCTAAAAGTGGTCACTGATCCATCACAGACCAAAGATTGGCTCTGCCACCTCAGACTTAACTCAGTCTAAATCACAGATGGAGTCAGAACACTCATTTCTTCTGGAAAAACTTGTGATTGTTTGTGAACTTCACTGTGCCCTGAACTGCCTTTTCCCTGAGCTGGAGGCCTTCATTTCTCTTCTCCAGTCATTAATTATTTGGAAATTATGGTCCTGGATGTCCCACTTCCTTTCACACTCCTGCATGTGGAGAAAGAAATGCTGTTTTGCACTGGATGGTGCTGCTACCACCCTCACCCACCTTCAGAGTAGGATTCTCCTGCAAGTCAGATAACAACTATTTTCACAGAACTCTTCTATTTTTAACCTATTTATGGCCATATTTATTCCTTCATCTCTGTGGCCACTAGAAGGTCACATCCCTAATGTACTAAGTCTGATCTGTCTCAGTGTGAGAGTGGTCCCTGAGGAGCCTCTGTATCAAAGATTTGAGAGACAAAAGCATTGCTATACATGCCACTTACACACAGTAAATGCCATGGGGACCATCAGGATCCTGAGCCATTATTGGATCAAACCACAGGCACAGAAGATTATATGCAAGACAGCAAGCCAGAACAATGTCATGATTTAAAGGATTTGGAACTTCATGTGTAATCCAGGAACATGGTCATACAAATTTCTCAATTTATGGACACCTGAAGGAATCAGGCTGGCATGGAGGACCACCAGTCTGGATATCTAGGCCCTATTATCTCTAGAGAGATTAAGTGCAACTCAAACACAAAGGCAGTCGTGTTTATAGATTATTCATTATAATCTAGGTGTGTCAAAGTGATCTGTCCAGTCAGAAACAAGAAAGGGGATATATTTACAGGATTGTGACCATGCATTTCACTCTTCTATAATGTTGCCTTTTAGTCATGGAAGCTACTGATCTACAGATTACTCCATAAATAGTTGTAACTTCCCTCCTGACCCTGCAACCAGTCTAACACTTTGCAAACTCCATTTCACCTGCCCCATGCAGCACTGCAGTGAAGGCTCAGCAGTGTATGATCTTTCACTCACGGATCTTAGCTGGTTAAGTTTCCAGTTTTAAAACATTGCTAATGCTCATAATTTAACATTGCAGCAAGCCAAACCCAGGTTCTAACCAGAAAAACAGACACCTCATGCGTGCTGCTCTAACTTTCCAGCTCAAATAATTGTCTTATGTCTGCCAACACAGGACACATGAGTAAGACATTGGCACTGAAGTGAAAACTGCAAGATCAGTTATCAGGGTTTGCAAGCTTTTCTTAGCAACAGAAAAGGCAACCATCATTTTCTGTCTGTGCAGGATTTCAGCACAAACAAGCCTCTAATTTCATGAAGAAGAGAGAGCTTTTCAGCCTTGCATGAGAGGTCACGTACAGCATTCGAGCAGTGCTGCCTGGATATAATCAAACATAGAAGTGCCCACTGCCTCTGTCTTTCACTTCTTCATTTCCCATCCTCTAGTCACAGACAACTTCAGCTAATTATAGCTACACTTTCTGTTACCTTTTGATTGCCTTTGAAACTGATCCTAAGAAGGTCATGTCCAACACCATCATTTGGTCTGTATCAAAATCCCAGCATCTCCTTGCAACACTCAGTCTAAAGTGTCTGGCATTGCTGTGAGTCTGGGACAACAGTCTAAATCCTGATCCTTTTGCTGAAGCTTTCCAAATAAGGAGAAAAATATTTTTCTCACCTGTAGGTCTTCCTAAGTCTTAAAGATACTTGTGAGGACTGCATGTTAGCAAAGGATCAGGACTCAAATCTGAGATGAGCTAGGACAACTCTATTCTTCATATCTGCTGAAACATGTCATTAGAAGGCATCCACTGTGGCAGAGCCTTTAGTCAGAATACAGATTTAAAGGCAAGAAATGATGCCAGGGATGCTGGCAGGAAGTGTCACAAAGCTGCTCCAGAGAAGACAGGAAAAGCAGCTTAGTGAGATCACAGAGGTGATCTTTGACATCCACCATTCTTCAGTCAATACCAGGTTGGTGGCAACATATGACAAAAAATCCCGGGGATTAAAAACTGCAGCAATTACCACCAAAATGCACACTCCACCATGACATATGTGCCATTTACATCTTTCAGTACTCTCAGTAATTGTTCCAGCCTCAAAACACAGAAGCAAAGCTAAAAGCAGACCTTTCCTATTCTTCTTGATCTGTCATGATTTAAAATTCAGAGTATAATAGATCCGTACCCATGTTGTTATCCACCATTGCAGGAAGAATAATTTTCTGGAGAAACACATAAGTGTTACAGAAATGGTGAGAGCCATACTGTAATTCCCAGGTCTACTCCTGCTGATGATGATTAGGACTGTAACAGACCAAAAGCAGGGAACTCTCAATTCTGATGTGCTGCACAATCTGCAGAAGACTTTAGTCTGTTCACTTTATGGTTTACATCTTTTGCTGACCTTGGACACAAAAAATTAGGCTGCAGAGGCAATCACTCATTCTAATTAACCCCGAACTCACAAAGCAAAAGAACACCTCTTCCACCAGGCACTATTGAAGCACAGATTCAAACATGTCTTGGTGCCAAGCTCTTGCTGCAGTACCAGGTCTCTTCAGCTTGGGAGCTAGACCCATGGAATCACCTGGGCTTTTGCAAATCAATATGGCACAGTGTCTTTTGTTTAACATATACACACTCCCTTGCTGCTGAAAGAGAGCATTTTGATACAGTTATATTGGTAATTCTGAATTACAAGTTCTTAGACAGATATTAAAGACTATTTAAATGCTGGTGCTTCTTCTTGACCTTAGTAGGGGATGAGATTGCTCACCGCTTTGCAGATTTCCCCTTATTGTACAGAAACAAAAGTATGCTCACTAAATGGTTGTAAAACTTCATTGTGCCTTACAGAGTTTTAGAACAGCTTTCACAGAGGGGGATTGAGGGGAAGACTGTTGGATTTTGGCTAGAAAATTATATTTCAGAACAATGCTAATCAAACTACTAATGACTATCCCATGAACAAGCATGGCCAGCATTGTTCTCTGCAAAATATGTACCAACATTGTTCAGAGACACTAAATGAGGATACTTTTTGGTACAATTCACAGTGCTACATGTCATCATAATATCATTCTGAGGAAAAAGACCTAATGCTTTGGATATCAACCTGAACATTATTGGTACCTCCTCGCTGGAAACTAAGATATCTGCAATGCCACTTTTTGCCAGCCTTTCTTCCTTCAAAGCAAATATTGTGGACTACAAGGACAACTGTTCAATTCCAGCCAAATGAGCAACAGGTCAGCTCTAACTATAATAACTATAAGCCCTAAACATCATAATATAATAAGACATTGCTAAACATTCAAAAGATTGTGTTTCATGAATAAGCTGCCTTAAATGCTATTTAAACAAACTTATCCACCACTAATACCAATGTTGACATTGCCCTGGGTTTATAATGCATTTTCAAAGGTCATTAATATTGTCATCATCAAATATTCAGCATTTCTTCCCTGAAAGGAGAGGATTTTTGTTTTCTTACATTTGATCTGATAGTATCAAAGACAAACATTTCAAATTTTTTTCTGCAAACACTTTTGACTCAGTTCTAATTCAAAACAAAAATAAACTACATATACTCTGAAACCCCAGACATCCCACCAGGCAGGAGCTCGGTTTTCCAAGCAATCTTTATCTTCTGTAAAGACAAGCCATTTTGAATCTTTCTAGGAAGTTTTCTAAATGCAAGCTAGCTTGTGCTACCAGAACACTTGGTGTTACAGAAAAAGAATACCAAATACAGAGCACTCAGGCAATATTCCATGTCTGCCTTATTCTTCCCTTCAGTATATGACAAATGCTTCTGCTCTCCACCCTACTGCCTTCCTTCAGCCTACCATTATCACAGCTGAGCACCAAAGCAGTTGCTGGGTTTCCTTTATTTGCTCCAGCTACAAAGGAAGGAAACATTATTTCTCCTACAGAGAGTCCATCTTAATGTCCCTGTTGAACAACAGCTAAGACACCTGGAAGGATCCCAGGAATGCTGGAGACAAAAGCATGGAAGGCCTGGAGCAGGTTGTAATGGTTGTGGTTGCGGCAGGTCTAAGTAGAGATGATTGCCTCATATCAGACTGATCCTGAACCCAGACCACTTTATAAAGGAAACAGTATTTGTTTTCAGACCAGTTCTCACTCCTTAATCTAATCTCTCCTTTCTAAAATGGGCGTTTCCATTTGGAGTCCTCTCGTAGGTCACAAGGTACCAAGGTGAACATTTTTATTTTAACATGGAAATTCTACAAACCAAATCACTGAATTGGGAGTTATCACTGAGTCAGAGCACTCCAGAGACCAATAACTGGCATGACTGTTCTCAGTACCATGGGTACTGGGTGGCATTCACATCCACCTCTATTCAGATCTCTACCTTGTTTACAACAAATAATCTTACTACAGTTTGATGGAAGTGGCCATAACATCTACCGAACACGACTGGATGAATTTATTTTAAAATTATTCTAAAATGTATTGAACATGAGATGCTCACAAAGGTCATTAAATCTGAACAGAACATCTTAAAAAGACTCCTATAACTGATGAAAAAAAATAGTGTTCAAAAATACCCACTTGACTACACACCTTTGGCTCACTCAACAGCTGCTGGAAAAGGTATTACAGGACTTGCAGACTCTTGCAAAAAATTCTACTTCGGAAGGCAAATACCCCAGCCTGGCACAAGTTTAGAAAAATAACTAGGCCAGTACAAAAGGATGTTTACTGTATTATATTTCCCTTTTAAATGTGGGCCTTGTTTCTTTTATTAAAATAACAGTATGTATGTGCTTTATCTAGGTTAAGTTATCATTTCATCAACAAACAAGTGCTGCACAGCCCCTCCGCCCAAGTTTGGAAATAGCCCAAATAAAAGAAAATAACAGCTGTAAAGAAACACCTCAGCTTTATTATTTTACTTTTCTGAAGTACATCTTTTGTGTGACACATGCTTTGCCCATGACACCCATTTAACAGCTGGGGTGACTGCAGGAATCACTGAATCTGTCTCACACTTGCCTTTATCCACTTGGCTGTCTCACAGACAAACCAGGGGTTGACAAACCAAGTGTATCATGAGGGTCTAATAAGCATATTTATATCTGAGGCTGCTATTCTGGCTTTCAGTGCAGCAGGTAAGTCCGGTTTTGATAGTTCACAGCACAGAAATATATCTGTTATGTGGTATGAGAAGCTGTTGTTAATGAAGAGGTACTCAGCCTTTGATACCACTAAGCTTTCCTTCTTGAGAAAGGTGAAACAAGGCAAGAGAACAGGACAGTACAGGGCCACTTCTGCTAAAGCAAAAAGATAATGCAAAACTTGGAGTTCTAATCTCACGTGCATAAGTTGATGACTAAGGAGTATTATATACATCCTATTGTTTGTTATACCAACTGGAATTTTCCTTATTCAGAAGGTTCTTAGTTACATGAGTACAGCCCCACATGGTATTAACTGGGGAGGGTGACACTTATGTCAGAGGATCTCCACTACACCAGTTGAATTGTGGTGTAAGAGAGACACTGACAATAGCGTCATGCCTTGTGTTCAAATCAGCCCACCACAGGAAACCTTGTGATAAAACCAATAGCAAGGGTATAGCACATTAAAAATACATTCTGAGAAGGAAAAAATGTCATGTTTTATATTGCAGCTACCAAAACCTCCTTCTTCTCCTTTGCCATGTGCAAGTCATTGTTAGAAGAGCTTCTTTGTTCAGGCCAAGAAGGCTGGCGTGAGGAAAGGGAGGTGCCTGGTTCCTCAACATGAGATCCCATTAATATTACTGATAGACTATTCTTTAAAGAGATCCATCTGTTTCTTATTTGGCATATTCAGAATAGTAGCTTGTTACATTTTTACAAGAATCTGTGTGATCCAAGAAAAGCAAAACCTCATGTAATGAAAGAAAAAGAGAGAATACTTATTAAACAATCCCATCAATGCTGTACAATTTAAACATCCATCTCTAAATGGCTTCAGTCTGTTCCATTCACAGCTGTCAAATTTCTTTGCTACAGGGGGAAGGGGACAGAAGGCTTCTTATTTCCCTACAGTTTTGCAAAATATGCATAGAAGTAACATCTCCTAAGTACATAATAAATCTCTTCTTGTGAGTCACTGTGAAATGCTGCCCTTCATAGCTGCATTACAAACAGGTTCCTTCACTTGAAATCCTAAGCTGTCCTGCAAGAATTTAAGCTGAAGGCAGGATCTGAGGTAGGATGAAGTCAGGTTAGGACCAGTCTATGATAGTAGGTGTCTTTGTTTGAATAACAACAGACCTGAGTGGGGAAGTCTAGAAGGTGTGCTGCCAAAGGTGGGGGAAAAAGGTGTCCCAGCATAAACACTAGGTCTTTCTGCAAGTGTCAAGTTTGTGATTTCCTAATAACAGAAAGGGCTTATATCCAGCTTGTACTATAAGATTTTTCAAATACCTGAAACAGTCAAGAGCATAGTTTCTTAGTGAATGTAGCCAATATAAAGTTATTTGGAATCAAGTACTTCTGCTAATAAAGAATTAAGCCTAACTATTAATATTATTTATCAGCACTGCCCCTTCTTCTGGCTGGTACTTGAATCAACTTTGCCTTCTAGACTTATAAAATAATTTCATTACATTCTAAAATACAACTAAATTATCTTTAAGGTACCTTCCAAGCCAAGCCATTCTATGATTGTAGGATACAATTCCAATTTGTGGGATGCATGTTATCTATTGACAACAATCATGCACAAGTATTTATACAATATTTAATATACTACTTGAGCAAGACAATGACAGGATGAGGTTGCAACAATCAAACCTAGTTCTGAACCAACAGTGAGAATTCACAGTTGAGGTTTTGAACAGTGAGACCTATATAAGATCAGAATAAAAGTTTGGTACTAAGACTAAGCTTATGAGAGGTTATTTGATGTTCAGAGACAATATTATTTTCAACAAGGTTTCTATGACTTCTATCACTTATTTTATGTAGCTGTAGATTCAGGACATGCCAGGAGTCAGCTGTAATCAGGCCAAGTAGATAATGCAGTTAAATGCCATTACCATTAGCCTCCAAAAATTGCCTTTTTTTAAATCACCATACAACTGTGTACAAGAAGCATTCTTCTTTTTATAGAGAAGTACTAATTCCATAGACATGAAGAGAGAGAGTAAAACTGGTGTCAGACAATAGCTGCTGAAATTTTCCTGAGTCTGCAGATACAAAATCAGCAAAATCAAATGATTGTCAGGATTCAGAAACAAGAATTGCCATTGAACCAAATTTTAGTGGCAGAACCACAAGCTGATACACTTCCTTTTCAGTTTCAAAATGAAAGTGCAGTTAATCACTTTCATGGGGCATGAGAGGAGCAGGAAAACAAAATCTCCTGTGCATTCAAACTCAAGCTGCTTGTGCCTGACAGAAAGAGGAGCACAGCCCTGCCTCCTGTGAAAACTCCAAGTGCAAAGGGCAGCAAGCACCACACACCCCTGTTGGTCCCTACTCCATTGCCAAAATCTCTCTATTGATCTTCTACAATGCCTGGTGCTCAGTCAGCCCAAAAATAACACTGGTGTTATGCTTCAAATTTGGGATTTGAAACAATGCAAAATGAACTGGTTAGCAAAAGAGTGCTACTGATTAGCACAGACAGCGAGGGATGAAACAGAGAATGCTCTGTGACAATGAAGGCTAGTGTAGGAGCAGGGCATTTCATCTTGTCATATATTAGGCTAATGGGATATTCCACTAGCTGCTCCTCATGCATTGCCACTTTGCAATATGGCTGGAAGGAGGTCTTGGCACAGAAAAAGAAAAGACCTCTGGTTTCCAAGCTGGAAGGATCATGGAATAGATCTTTCAAAACTATTGGAAAAAGATGCATCGTGAGGCATCATTCCTCTCTGGGACTACAGAGAAGTGCTGATGGTTTGCAGAGACCACTGTTAATTCCTCCAGCTCAGAAGACTTCTCCTCATAAGAAATATAACCTCCTCAGGATATACAGACACACTTCAGTGGAGACAATGCATTTCCTTTCAGCTGTCTAGCAATGAAGACATCTTGATCCCAGAGGCAATGTTACTCAGACACCAAAAGGACCTCAGCCTACTTGTTATTATTTCAAAACTTTGCTTGAAAGAAAAGAAATGAATAGAGAAAGTAAAGAAAAACCTGAGAATACAAATATATCTACAAGTGCATCCTTGACACCTGGAACTTCAGAATGGGTTGTGCTGAAACTTACTGCGACTGAATAATGCACCAGAAACCCCACAGAAGACATGAATTCCTGTACACTGCCTTCACCATTTTTGATGGAGAACTTGTGATAGAGCTTATTTGCTAAATCTCATATCTACTTTAGTTATTCTTAGTTCTTTCTCATCTAAGACTGAATCAACAGAGTAGAGATATTTTCAAGCCTGAAAAGCTATAAACCTATACTTAAATGGGCAGTTTCTAATACCTGCTTTCATCAGAATTGTGATTCATCCCTGAGAACATGGGACAGACAGCACATCTACCTTGAGGAATCACAGAATAAGCTGGGTTAGAAGGGACCCACAAGGATCATCAAATCCAACTCTTAGCCCTGCACAGGATCACCCACAAGACATGTGCCTGAGAGTATTGTCCAAAAACTTCTTGAATTCTGTCAGCCCTGGTGCTGTGACCATGCCCTGGGGAGCCTGATAAATAAATTAATTTCCACACATGTAACTTTTATCTATTTGTTTACAAATTGAGAACCAAACAGTGACATGAAACACCATATATGTGGAACTTAGGAACACAAACAACAGAACTGTTCCAATCTCAAGTAGATGTAGAGAAAGAAGAATCTCAATTAATTTCAGACCACTCTCACTGTGGTCTTATTGCACCAGTGAATAAAAACAGCCACCCAAAATCTATGTCTCGTTATAATGAATCAGTAAAGCAACTAAGGTGATCATACCTTAGACTTCTGGAAAGTATTGGGAGCCTGGGTTTAGAGTTGGAGGTGAACAGAGGGTTTTCATAAGAAGAGGGTCAGAACTGACAATTCATTGAAACTGAAATACTGAAATTACTCCCAGAAGAACTTCCTGTCCTCAAAAAAAAAAAANTTTTGAAATTCTAGAAATATGTCATTTCAACATTTTTAAAACAAAAACTCTTGGGTTTGCGGTTAAAAGCATCTTTTCCGGTTGAAACTTAATTTAGTTTATATTAAAAGGTTAAAAAAAGAAAAAAGAGGTCACCATTAAAATGAAATACGTTTGTTTGTTTCTTAAGTCACTCATATATTCACTGAGTCCCATGCCAGGCCTAAAATTTCAAAATCAACAGAATATTTGTAGGATAAGAAAACTGTTCTGTATACCCACACAGCAAAGGGAACATTAGCAGTTCAAGCTCTTCCCAGTTTCCTTGCAGAGCAGCTCAAAAATTACTTTTGAAAATCCCCCTGATGAATGGAAATATAGTCTAGTTCTCCAACCTTTTAAATGTTTAATTTCTTTTATATTATTGTACTTTTTTGGACAAAAAACTACACAGCTATCCCTTAGGGGACTAAAATGGAGGAGTTACTTCAATCAAAAGAACCCCAAACTGTTCTTTTAGATTAATGAAATCAAAGCATTAAATATATACACCTGTATTTTACTATGGCCAATGCATGGAAAATAGATTAGTGACTGTTGATGCTGGAACTATTATGGCAACCTGGGTTTTGGGGATTTTTTAAAGGATAATATATTTGAAAAACTTAAGAACAGTTAGAGGTGGAACTCCTCTTTTCCAATCATCTTCTCAGAAAAGTAAAAAGCACAGTAACAAGAGGAAGTTGAACTTATTTGAATCAGTTTTGGTTATAAATTTATGAAACTTAAGACCAGAAAAGACTGCTTGATAGAGCAATCTGAGTGCTTCTATAGGACAAACTATCAAATTTCCTCTGGGTTCTTTCATATTGTGGTCCCATCACTGTATCTGACTGATGCAATGTGTTTGGCTAAAGCAAGTTTGACAACAACCCGAGGGACAGCTGAGATATTTATTTAGGCACAACATACAGATACAGAAAAAGATGGCCACTAAGGGAGTTTTGACACAGATACAAAGATAACTAGCCACTGACTACAATCTAAAACCTTAAAAACTCCCTCTGGAACTATGCATATCCATTTTGGATACAAAATCATCAACTTTCCATGAAATGGAATCGAAAAGCTGTGCCATGATGTTTTTTTCAGTTCTTCTAGGATTATCTAGGACATCCCAGCTATGCAGTCCTGGCTGGGCTGCCAAACCCACTCAGCATTGAAGAACTAGTTCTTCTCATGTCCAGCTGTTCAGTCAGGCACATCTTCACCAAACTTTCAACTGTCCCACTGAATTTAGGTTTCAGCAGTGCCTGATGCCCCAAAATTCTTGAAATCTGGAGGGGGTAAAAAAGATGTTTTCAACTGCAGGACTGCTATAGGGAAAAAAAATCTTCTTTTAAACAGTGTGCTAGATTATCCTACAAGGAGAAGAAAATGGAAGTTTAGATTAAAAAATCAGCTACAATAATGAGAAATATCCTCAGATTTCCTTCATGGGATGTCTTTTATTTCACTGAGTAAGCCTAGTTTATTGATTTTATTGACTGCAATAGATCAGGTTGGGAAGCAGCAGCCTGCATGCTTACTTGTCTATACACACTTTCAAGAACTAAAGTACATTCTGCTCTTCTGGGAAGAGGAACGGTCTCTTTAGTCCCCAAAACCAAATTTCCAATATTGTAAAATAATGCTAGTAATGAGTTGTTGTGACAGAAACATGTAGAAACATTACAGTCTGTAATTTTTTTAATAATTTGACATCAACCTGAAATCAGAAGATGCATTCAGATTAGTTCTTCAGTTTGGTTATCACTACTTCTAATAGTTATTTGTAAGGTCTTTGTGAAATATTGACTATGGCTCTTGAAGCTAGAAAGTTACATAGGATATTTCATGTACTTCTCTATAGCACAACAATATAATTTCACCCAGCTGTGTATCCATTGTGTGCTGAGGCATACCAACCCCTCTCAGTCTGCAGATTTCAAGAAATGGTAAGCTCACTGCTCCTCTTCATCATTTGTTCCAATGGCTGATAACTTCATTGTTAGCAACTGAGGAGTAACACTAATCTAGCTGGCAACCAAAAAATACTGGGAATAGCACTACCTGTTTAAACACTGATACTCAAGACAATTAAAGGCCTTTTTGACAGGTCTGTTCATTGTAAAAGCAAAAGGGTTTTAAGATTAATTTTTAAGCAAATTTTTGCATTTGTTTCTCATTCATTCGTGTTTCTAGAAGCTTATAAAATTTGGAGGCAAATCCATGTTCTGTTTTCCATCTCCATAGGCCACAATGCTTTCAAACAATGACTGGTACTTTCTTCTGTAGCTGTCTGTGATTTTCATGCAGCTTTTTTTCAGGATAGAATGGAAGCCGCCTTCTCACAATGAAATTATTCCCATACGGATTCATAGCTGAAAGTTCATGAGAGCTGCACATGCACAAAAAAGGAATAAGAAATGTGAGTACTCTTTGGAATGCCACAGAACACATTTCCAGATAAAATAATAGTCTGCATTTTTGCAGATCTTTCCATCTTCAAAACACTGGACATGCATTCATCATCAGGTATTAGAATATTCTAAGTGTTATTTTCCTAAGGTTCAGCTTCTGACCACCATGGTCAGATTCAGCTGCAGCAGTTCCAGGGGTGACAAAAACTGCTGTGTGTGACTGGCAGACTCTGTAGTGCAGCCGACTCTGACACATGCATTGCCAGCAGCATTCTTGGAAATCTCACTCCCTGGAAGAAGGATAGGATATGGAAAGACTGTGTGGCACAAAGGCTGACTGCTACCATTTATTAAGACCAGGTGGTCATGATGGGTGGGCTACAAGCCCCTTATCTGCCCTCCCTCTGCAAATCTGTACTTACTTTGAAGCTTTACGCTTACAAGTCCTGAGTCCTTTATTAGAAGCTGAGGCTCAGCAGCACAGAGGATTAGCCTTTATTGTCTCACTCATGGCCATGCCTGTCTGAAGGTCCTTTTCTTCTGTAAGAAGTGGTTATTGACAGCAGAATTCCTGTGGAGGATAACTCCCAGAATACATCCGTACATGGCAATGAACCACGGTGCGGTGACTCCTGAGCCAACCTGACAGCTGAGATAGTCCTGCAGCCCTTGCAGAGGAGCTGCTGAGGTCCCAAAGGAGGCTCAGATATGTTTACATGGCCCTGCACCCCAGTAGTCAGCCCTCACTCTAGTTCAGAGTCACCTTGATACAGCTCTACCAGCTCAATGCCCATTTCACCACAACTAAAGCAACCCATGGCTAGGAACTGCCCACTGCAGGGGATTGTTACAGCAATCAGCACTTCAGAAATGAATGCACAATAAAGACATAAAGAAAGCAATAATGTACTTTAAAGTTTCATGTTTAGCATCTGTTACCCTGGTGAGATGGAAGCCTAAGTTTGACTGATTTGATCAAACTAAGCAATTCAAGCATCTTCTACCTAATTTTAGGCCAAAGAAAATTGCAGCAATGCAGAAGCAGATGATAAATCAAAAGAAGAAAAATAGAAATTAAAGCTCAGTTCTGGCCTTTCATCTTTATTACCCTTCTTTATGTGCATATGGTAGGTGTTCAATTCTTTCCAAGTCCGTATGATATTTCCTTGTGCTTCAGGAGCTGTAGAGCTGTAGTTGTCTATAAAAAGGCAACCTAACAGTTTCCTGTCACTGAGAGTTGAATGTGTTATTTGTTACCAGCTGGTTCATAGATAGCTTGAGCCCATGTCTTGGCTTTAAGTGATCAAACTGACTTTAAACCACTCGCTCATGGGGTGCATTCATGTATAGAGAGAATTCTGTTGCAGTATTTTATTTCTGAATTATGCCATATGACTTTTTTTTCCCTACACCACTATTAAAACCAGAATCTGTAATATGCCAAACGCAGACTGCATTTTTTGGAAAGCTGATACCAAACGTAACAGTAAATGAACCCTTCTGAAAGGTTAAAGTTGCTTTCATATAAAACATTTTCTAACAGGAAATGGAAGTGGAATGTTGAACTAAACATTTAACTTGAAAGAACTGTGCACAGACTCCAATGGTTGCATTATATTTTAAAATTTTAAAAAAGCAAAGGCTTTTTATGAGCATACATATTTCTGGCTTCATAAAAAGGGTACTATGGTGACAAGGCAAAATGAATTCCAGTATTTTGGATGCTTCTTTTAACCTTCTAAAAACTCCCTCCATGTCCATTAAATATTCTAGGGTGAGCTTTCACAATGTGGTAAAATTCATTTAACAGTTCTGCTCCCTTCACTTCCCATGCATCTTTTCTTCATGCAGGCCCATTCCTTCCCTTCCACTTTCTGGTTTTCACATGGCTCCTCGATGAATGTAATTGGATTACTAAACCAACAGAAAGCTCTCCATGTTTTTATTTTGCTGAATTGGTTTCCTACCAGCTGGCAAGGTGAACCAGCTCCGGGGGTTATACAGAAATCAGAGCTGGTGCAGAAGCAATGGTTGATTTTTTTGGAAGACCTCAAACCCTTAAAGCCCCTATTCTACATAACGTGATTGCCTCTTAAAAATACTCTTCCTGTTTGAGAGGGTGGACCTGTTGCAGTAGATTCTGCAAAAAACTAAAGGATGAAAGTAATTGTACCAGACTTGCTACTTACAGAGACAGCAAAGATTAATGGCAAGCATGCACCATGCATGCACCACTGCCCATTCTCAGGTGCAAACATTCCTGCACGAGGGCAGTGACCTCATGACACATCTTCATAGAAAGCAAACAAAAAGTTTCTGTTTCCTGGGTACAGTCTTTTGCTTTGGAAAGAAATAAAAAAATGCCAACTTTATACAGTTTCCTTGAACCTTGATTTTGATTCTGTGATCATTCAGGAGGGGAAGAAGCCATCCAAATGAGCTTGACACACTGAGCTGCTGCTGATTTGCCAGATTCCAGTGTCCAAGTGTGACACAACGTTATTATTCAGTATCCTGTATTTAAAATCAGAAGTGATTTAATCTGGCTCTCTGCCATACCACTTGCTGACATGTTGACACCATGTAAATAATGCATAGCTCTTTGACCACACCACTTTCATGCCATATGCTGGGAGAAACAGACAATGCCTGCTATTATTATTATTATTAGCCACATCTTAGATACCTTGGAAATTTGAAAAATGAACATCAAAATTACTTCAAATATTTGTAGTCTCCAGCTCCAAACTTCTTCATTACAACCAAAAGGAACCTGTACATCCAATGTGATTAGAAACAGAGATTGCTGATTAATATCTCACATCCTTTAAAGGTCACCCTTCTAAGATAGTTTATAAATAACTGAGTTTGTTAACTGACACAAGAACATTGGCAAGACTTAACTCTGCTGACTGGAAAGGCCACCATTTTAGAAAAAACCTCAAAATATAACAAAAACCCAGTCCTAGACTGCAAAATTTTATAATATTTGGTATCAGGCACTGCTCCCTGCTAACAGTACACAGTCTACTTCTGCTCTTCAATCATTTCAAAAGATAAACCTACCACAGTGCCATCACGGCATGCTCATCAAACCGAAGTGAAATTGTGGTTTTCACTGGGGAACACTGTAAAGCAAAGAAGCTTATTTAATATGCTACCTACTTCTTACATGAGAGTCTTTTATCATCTAAATATCATGCAGCCTCAGTCATATCGAGGGCAGACAGCAATACAAGCTGCTTTTCACAGGACATTTAACAAGATTGGAAGTTAGCATCTATATCTCTGGTACCCAGCTACTGTTCCATGTGCTCTCCCCTTCAATCCTCTGACTACCAAACAGAGAAGCAGATGATTGTATTTTTACCTTTTTTCAGTTTACAATAATGGAAAAATTGCTCTTCTTCATTTCCCTGGGCCTGTGTTGTCAAAGCAGGACTGTGATGTGCATTTTCCTGTGAAGACACACAGGAGTAACTGTCAAGTCAGGAGAGATAACAGAATACAACAATGAAAAACAGAAAGCTAGAAGTTGGGTGGTTACAAGAAGAATGTTAGAAGATGGGATGGCTGTGTTATTGTGGAGAACTTACCTCAATCTTCACTCTGTGGCCATCACTAGTGAAATGCATCTGTAGAGATATGTGTTTCCCTACTGACTTTAGATTCCCAAAGTCTGAAATAAAAGAATATCTGGCTCAAAACCACTGAACTGTGCAACTGGATCATGATTTCTCAGGGCAAAACAGATGCACGCGTCAAAATGCCTTGCCCAAATAAATTCATTTAGAAATTTTGGAGCATGCAAACGTGAAAAAGAAAGGGAGGGGTTCTTTTCTTTTTCTGCTCCTCTGAGACAGTCAGAGCACACAGAAATTTGATTTCTTTCTGTTCAAGGATGAATACATTGGACAACATTCTGTACTTGTCCACATTGTTCAAAAGGATCAGCATTTTGAGAGTCCCAAACCAAGACCAATTCTTTCTGTTTTCTCCATTAAGAAGACCAGGAATCTTGTGGTCTCTTTTCAAAGGAATGACTTTGTCCAGAATCTTGCCTCAGAGATTTATTTTCACTATGTTATTTAGAACAGAAAAGAACATTGGAATGACTTCCTAATTTCTTTAGTAAATCTGTTCTTAATCTACTTTACTCCAAGCATTTTACAGAGAGTTTCTTACATGATGTTCTACTCAGAAGTTCTGTAATTACACACACAGTGGTCAAACTTTCTCTTGACCTGAAAAAAATTGGCAGTAATTCCAGTAAATTGAAAGGAAAAGTTTGGGGGAAAGAGTAGGATGGTTGAGAAGATAACTTAGTGCTTAAGATGTTATTTCTGTTCTAACAGCTTCTCTGGGTAATGGAGCTGCCCCTCACAGAGCAGTGACAAAGCCTGTCTTGTGGAAGTTTTCTACAGTTTTTGTTTTGCCTGGGGTTTGGATTTCACAAGGCTAACTAGATTGTCCTTGTCTAGGAAACCCTGGGGGTGAAGCCAGATGGTGTCTGAGTGCAAACTGCAAAGATTGAAAGTAGGGAAAGGGTAGTGGCTGAAAACCAGGGAATAAAAACCACTGAACTAGATGAGTGGGTAAAGTACAACAAGTTAACAAGAAGTTATGAAGTGGCATGACAAGGGTAATGAAGTGTGCTTTTCTTAGGCAAAAATGTAAGTATTTTGAGGGGAATGTCAAATGTGTTTGGGCCTTTTTTCTAAAGCTTCCTTTAGCATGGTATTCTCTCTTCTCAATGAATTCTTGTGACAATTCTATTAGCTACGGAAAATTCCTCTAAATTCTTGTTGCTAGATATATACCTCTATATGCAAGAATAAATTATTCCAAATGAGTCCAGTAGTACAAGTAGCAAGTAAAAATAGCACAACTTGCACATTCTTACTAAGAGCTAGCTCAGCAGTCAGCAGCACTACCTGAACAGTCAACTATAAAAGCTCTTGTTTTATGATAACCTAATTTGACTATTTTCTCTACCAAAATGTCCTATTTCATTGATTTAAAATGCACAGGTCAGTCCCACATTTTGTGCAGCTGAAAGCATGAGAAAGAGCAGATTCTAGGTTAATGTGAGATACTGAGAGCAGCAACGGGTCTCTGGAGGAAATGGTGCACTCTTCCTGTCATCGTGGTTTCTCAATGGTGGAGGCGAAAGGAGCACGGCAAGCAGAGACTCTGACACATTTAAAGGCAAGTTTGCTGATGGTGAATGTTTCTAGAGTTTTATCTGGTGTCCATATTTACAAACTCAAGCACATGTGGTTTCACAGAAACATTCAAAATGGAAGAGAGAGGCGATGACCAGCACATCACTGCTGCCTGTGTTGGTTGAGAAGGGTGTGCTGGGTGCCAGGCCAGGCTAGGGCAGCAGTGAGAGCTGTGGGACACAGCTGGAGATGCCATCACAGCTGTGGCAAGAACCTGGGTGGAAGGGCAGAAAATGCATGTGTGTACCTGAACCAAATCAGAGTCCAGGACAATTAATTTCCTTGCTTCTGAGTCGTGTCATTTGTAGAGAAGTTTCGAGTGACACCCAAAAATAGCATTCTTTTTAATACACATTAATGATTATTATCCTACCCATACAGCATTTTGAAAATTTTCTTTGATAAGCTAGATTTTTAAAAATTTTTACTGCCAACATTTTAGGTCACTTCTAAAAAACATGCACAATTCCACACAGGTGTAATCTCTGCTTGATTGTTTATAGTTCCAGTGTTATACCCTTACTTATCTGTTCTCTTTGGCTAATGTGGCTTGATGATTTCACTCTGTGATTTCCCTTTTCAATCGTGTACATCAGATAGCAGATATTCATACTTCCCTTCCCTACATCATGTGACACATTTTCATAATGCAGTGATAACATGGCAGACTTGCTTTTGAGAACTAGCCTTAAACAACTCTACAGCATATATTAGAAATTAGCACTAATTTTTAAGATATAAATTAGGGAATGCGAGGTATTTATGGCTTGAAAATATTGAACTCTGTGTTACATCTGCAGAAACTCAGTGCTCCACCTGAAAATTCATTTGTTATTTAAATCTAATTCTATTTCTGAAAGAGCCTCTTTAAGACTGTATCTGCTTCATCTCTGTGCCAGGCTGGTCTCTCTGATATGACTGATGCTTTGGAAATCATTGCCCTGAAAGGAGACTGTGCCTGCAGCAGAGCACTTGAAAGCCAGCGCACCGCCATCCATCTTCTCCTTTGCGGCATGTGCTGGGATAAACAATGGAGAAATCAGACCCTTACTGAGGCTGCATGGAAAAGCAGTGAATCAGAGTTTCGTGGAAAACTTGGTGAGGGTGCTAGGTTACAATTTTGAAGGTGTTCAGTGTTCCAGATAAATGTATACTTAGCTTTCTGTGAAGAGCTTAGGTGTCTTAACTCTGCTTACTTCAGCTCAATGTACTACGCAATGACGGCTTTCAAACTCCTCAAAATTGCAAGAGGCAACTCTTTGAATGCCAAGACATGCTTAAAATTCTGAACCCCAGCTTTTGATGGGCAGTAGTCTCAGTCTGCCAGCTCAGTTTAGTCTTGAACTCTCCACTGTATGAGTGTTGCCTGCCTACCCACTAGAAGTAGGTCATTACCACCCATCTGAACAGTAACTCAGAGTAATGAATGGGAAATATCCCTCTTGGCCTGTGTTTGAAGTTGTGACATAGAGGTAAAAAGCTAACCATGCCTTTATAACCTTATTATCCTAACCCTCCAGTCTTACCATCCTTCATACTTCTAATTAAGCCTGCAAAAAATAAATACCTTACTGACAGTTTTTCCTCAGGCTTGGTATGAGTAATCTGACTACATCTGGAAAATTGCTGTGAAAAAAGATGTTGTGAAACAATTTTTCATTCTAAGAGGTTTTTTTATTCTAAAGATACCAAATTTTTAAATTAGAAAAAAAATACATTCTAAGCTAGAGTCAATGTGTCTGAAACTAGAACAAAACCTACACACTCCCGTTACAATAAAGAAAATTTTATCAGTGAAAGATCAAGCAAGCCAAAGTGCTTTCCTTTTCCATTCCAACTAAATCATACATTATTTGGGGTAGAAGTTTGGCAGAAAACTCTCTTGTGCTATCCCTACATTGTGGATGGACTGATTTCTTTATCCTTTTCTGATAGATGCATGTCTAGCTGAGCCCTGAATATCTTTAGCAGTGCTGATTCCAAAGGTTCATTTGTCAGCTGGTTTCCTTGGCTGTGAGTTCTTATGTTTATAAACTTTTCCCTAATATATAATACTAATTTTTTCCTCACAATGCTTCGAGCCACTTCTTGCTTGCTTGCTTGCTTAACTAATGAGAATAATCAAACACCATTTCTTTTTCATTGACTCTCTATTTCAGACAATAAGAGGTCACTTTAAACTTCTGGAATTAACATGATTGCATTAATCTCAACAGCATACCATGTGCCTTATTTTGCAAGCCTACCATCAATTTTCTTACATAGCTCAAGATTTAGACAACTTTTTAAAACAAGTATCTAAAACCAGTTACAGTACTTCAGCATATAACCATAAAAGACCATAAACAAGACTGAAGTTTTCCTTTCTCATTATGTATATTCCCATGGATTATGTTGTATAAATTGTTATAGTAGCTGATTATGTGGACCTTCTGTCATTCTAAAAAATGTAAGGGTTTGCAGAGCTGAAAAATATCAGTGCTGCAAAAAAGAATGATGCTGATTGTTGAGACAACAGTTTGAGAGACTGACTCTACAGAGCAAAGAAATTGCATGGTACATCAGAATCAGTAATGTCACTGAGTTAGGAGGCTGGTGTCTTTGTAGCCACTCTAAGACACTTAAGTAAAGACAAGGAAGGAGAGATTTGTTTCAAAGAGAATAAAGACAACTTGGAGAAAAGGACAGTATGCTGTGAATTACCATTTTTGAAAAGGAAGTACTTTTAGGAGCTGATGGGGGGGGTCTAAAACTGACTAAAATGCTTTAGGAAGCTGTTTCTACATTGGATAACTACAGCAGACTGTTAGCCATGCAGCACCAAGCTGCATCACTCAGTTCATGGCTGAGGACCCCAAGATAAAGGAGGCTGAACTGCAACCTGAATGCAGAAAATGGTAAAGTGAGCTAAGTCTACCTTTCCTCCAAACAATTCCTACCTGTTGTATTTGTGGGTGTCCTCAGGTCAGGAAGGAATGATGAGTCTGACTCCATGTTCTCAGAAGGTTAATTTATTATTTGATACTACTATATTAAACTAAAGAATACTATATTAAACTAAAGAATACAGAAAAGATACTTACTGAAATAATAAAAGATACTAATGAAAAACTCATGACTCTTTCTAGAGTCCCAACATAGATTTATACCAATTGACTAATGAGTCAAAAAACAACTCACACCAGAATCCAGTCAGACAATGACCTTCAGGTAAACCATCTTCCATGACATATTCCACTTGCACACAAACACAGGAGAAACAAATGAAATAAGAATTGTTTTCCTTTTTTCTCTGGGGCCTCTTGCTGTCTTTTCAGCTTCCTAGGATAAAACTCCTGGGGAAAGAATCATGCCCAGAGAATGTGGATGCCACACCTACCCACTAACAGGTTCTTCCTTGATATGTGCAGCGTTGTGTACATTCCCTCCCAAGGTGCCCAGTCCTTGGCACAGTACATCTTTTCTGGATAAATACAGTACATCTTTTCTGGATAAATTCTACTGGGTGCATTAGAACCCAGAAATTCTCTGGTAGACTTAGCCCTGGGTTGGATTTTCACAAAATGCTAATTAAATCAAAAGTATTGAGCGTCTGATAGCTTCTACAAATTCCTCCAAACCCATGTTTATCCTGTCTTTGAACAACTGATTGCAAGGGACTGGTCATTGCAGATTCATGGCTCAGAAAACAGGATGCATGAACACACAGAAAGCTGGATCAGGATAGTATGACTCTGGGAGTCTTTTCTATTAATGGGATGAGCACTTGGTTCAGACTGTGTTTGCTCAAGCTTCCAGACACATCACATTCCCATCAAACATGCTCATATGACTTGTGGGAGCTGTACCAGAATGTGTCCCATGCAGTCATTAGTCTAATTTGCCAAGACATTCTCACACTACTAACCTGGCATGCATCTTTCTAGTTACCATGTAATTGTTTACATTTTGTCAGTAGTTACACAGTACCAAACGTGCCAAGACCATTCAAATGTTTTTGACCATTTCTCTAGTTCAGTTCCACCCATGAAAAGTAACTCAGTCAATTCCAATTCTAAAAGAACTGATTCATCTGGCCATTCATCCTTTGTAGTGACAATTAAATAAGTTGTTTTAGAGAAGGAGTGTTACGACCACTGAATATAAAACTCACAATTGCCTCAGAGCTGACCTTCCCCAGGTAGCTTTTAGTGACTATGCCATTTCCTCTGAGCTGTGAACTCTTTAACCCCTGCACATGCATTGGGAGCAGTGTGTTCAAGAAGTGTGTTTAGTTCTTTTTTTCCCTGTAGGACTGTCACTTTTAAGATGTGAGAAATGTGGTTGTTTTCTTAAATAAAGGAAGTGAGTAATTCTGTGAAGCCACGAAGACCAAACTCTGCATACATATTTGTTCCAACACCTCACATCATTTTAGGTTTTGAAGTTCTGATGTCCAAAATAACATCACTAAAATTACAGTGCTTTTATGCTATCAAGTCCATCTAGGAGAATTGTTTTCTGACAATGAGGATAAAATTTCCCAAATCAGAATACTGTACTTGCAAGTTTTCTTATTGGACCTCCATCTGTCTACTTGATAATTTACTGCTAAGCATTACTACTACATACAAACCACCTGGCAATATTGCTGCCATGTTGAAGAGCCACTAGACACCACCTGATTTTGAGAAAAGTTTGGACTTGCTGGGATATCTGTTTTTTGCATTTAGATTTGTCTCTCCCACTGGATCATAACTGGAGGATGCTGTAGGATGCCACATACCTAAATGTGTACCTGGAACATGTGACTGCAGGTCTGACAGAAGCAGACAGACAAGCCTGCTCTCTGATGGAACTGTCCTCTCAGGTACAGCTGCACTGGTGTGCAGTCTAGAGAAAAGCCACTTTGAAGTCACTCCTGCATAAAATATTTGCATGGCCATTAGGACAGCAGGAAACCTCGTGCTCCTGGGCTGCTGCCTGTTATCATTCAGGTCCTATCTGCTTCAGCCAGCTCAGAAGATTGAAGCACAGGCCATAGTAAGCTCAGTGAGAAGTTGAGCATAGTGACCTTGAGGAAGTAGCTAAGGACAATCTGTGTATGGCCAAACCTCTGGCCACACAAGCTATCAACCTGAGCCTTGCAAAGCAGCAAGGTACCCCACCACACACACCTGAGAAAGCCAACAGGTGTAGGGGATCCCCAGGATCAATCAGCAAGAGAACAAAATCAGCTCACCACCAGTACCATCATGTAGATGCTGAACCTGTCAGGGACAATCTGGCAGTATCAGTTTCAGAAGCAGACATGGGTGCTAGCACACCCTGCTGCCCCTCACCTCCTGACCAGAACACCTTGCTGGAAGGCCTAAAGTGCTCTCAGGATGGGATAACTAACCTTCAAGTCCTACTGAATCATCTACAGCATACAAACAGACTCACACCTACTTCCATATCACATCTAAGGGCAGTGAGGCTTTAGAGGCCAGAATCCCTTATTAAAAAAAAGGGAATAATGTCTGAAAGCATTCTTTTTTGAGGTTCAGAAACTCTGGATCTTGTCACCTTTAGGCAAAACCAGTTAAATATGGTGACATCTCAGATATGAGCAGGTTTCTTATATGTGATTTGAGGATGACAGAACATATGTTCTCAGGTGGATAAAAGGAGAAAAATCAAGCCAGTTAATTAATTTCCTGAATGCTCTGGAGCAGGAGCTCAGGAGAATCAAGTTCTAATTTGAATGAGTGTCAGGGAAACTAAAAGCTTTGTTAATACAAATACCTACATGAAGTCACTAATGTAAATGAAATTTATTCTAACCTAAGTCTGGCCACTTAATTCTCTGGTAAAACTTTCACTGACAAATATGGAAGCAGGCTGAGACCTCACAGAAGCTTCTTTTAAAGAACTTCTAAACTTTCACCTCACCTCTTTAAAGCATTTTTGCAAGCACATGCACCTCAAAGGTTTTATAAAGCTGGTAAGTTAAAACATATGAGGAAGAAATAACTTGTTCTAAGCCACAGAAGAAATCTGTATCCAAGCTAAAAACTGGAGTCAATAGTGATATCCTGTTCTTCTCACTGAGCTTTCAAGACCACAGGGCAGAAACAATGCTGCCCATGAATTAAAGCTGTTTCCCTTCTTTATGAAGAAAAGTGGCCATGATGACATTTGTAGCTCTACAGTTTTCCCTATTACAAAATGGAAGATAATCCTTATTTTAAAGCATCCATTCCAGTTTAGTTAAGCTGAGATTTAAGTGTTTAATGCACTTTAAGTAGAGGCCATAGGAACTGTAAAAAGCTTAGCATGTTTCATCAGATCCTTTCAGCTATAATGTTGAAATACTTACCAAAAAATCTATAGACATGGCAGAAGCACACAGAAAACACTTCAAGTTTCCTTTCTATTTTGTACTACAGAAATCAGAAAGATTAATTCTTCTCCTTGAAATGCATAATAGTTTCTTTGAAAATAAAACAAAGCATGCATAATTACACAGGTGATTTTCAGCATGTGACCTCTGGTAAATGTCAGTTCTTTGGGAAAACGATGAAATTGTGTACAAAATCATAATTTAAAAAAAAAAAAATTTTTTCCTTTCCAACAAAGGAAAAAAAAAAAAAGCCAAAAAACAGAACAGCAGAAATTAGACAGTGAAAAAATGGCATTGAAGCATATTTCAGGAAATATATTTTCTTTTTCTTTTCCAGTGTTACATTCCAAGATATTTTTAAATCACAGATATTGAAAACAGATTCCCATACAATTCTTAATAAGTTACAGTAGCCACCAGAGTTAGTGGTTCCTAACATGTGGCAAAAAATATAATACTTCTAACTCAAGCCATGTCATGCTGGTATTTTACCAGCATTCCTCATGCTATTGTTACAATTCCACTAGTTTCATGGTATTTCATTCTTTCTGAATATAAGAACAGATTATCTCCCTTTCTGATATTAATAGCGAGCAGTATAATCATAATAACCGTGGTACATTTCATCCCACAGTCTCAAGATACTTTGATCCTTACTTCTGATTTTGGAGATGGAGACATTTCAACTCAGAATAATGACATGGCTCTCTGGAATCAGCCAACACTAAGGTCACTGTAGGGCCTAGAATGGAATAAACAAAAGCAGAACTTCACAAACTTTATAAATCCTACCTGGTCTAACACAGAGAAGATTTACAATTCTCATCATGTTGCCGTGATTGACCCCACAGTGATGCTGCCCTCAGGCATCTCCAGGGCAGCATTACCTCCTCACACTGGAGTTGGGATCTCAGCCTGGCAGATGCAGAGAGTGCACAGCTGTGCAATCCCTGGGAGGTGGCAGCCTCCTGGGGGTCCTGAACAGGAGCAAGTGTCCCCCCACAGAGGCCAGGGAGAAGGATGCTCCCCTGGAAAGCTGATGCTGTGGTCCTCCCTCTTGAGGCTCTGCCATTGGAGAAGAAGGGGCAAAGCAATGCTCAGTCAGATATTGTGGGCACACCCAACCAGAGCCATGACCCACCATGTCTGACACGTGGCACATGCTGGGCCTTACCCCCAGGATGTGCATCAGATTCAGATGCTAGGAATCCACATGTATTGGGGCAGCAGGTTAAGTCTTATAAAAAAAAGTATAAAATGTATTGCTTCTCTGTGATACATTCATAATTATTTAATGACACTTACTGTTTATACTAAACAAGTTGAAATAAATCACATTAACAAAACCTACTTGATTTCACAAGCAACTTATATCCAATATTTAATATTTTAGAACTCATTAAAGATGAGTTTTAAATGAAGTAACTAGACCATTGAGATAAAAGCCTTTAAAAGAGACTTGATCTATTCATTGAATGGCAACAGAAACAGACTCTAAAAGACCTTGAAAAGCTTGCTGGAAAGCTAAATCAATGTTTTTATCAGGAAACATCTCTGGTTAAGTATTACCAAACAAAGCAGAGTTACATATAAAAGTTCAAAAACAGAAGTCCTGCCATTAACACAGCAATACATTTCAGAAGCTGCCACAAACTCCTTATGAGGTGCTGTTTACAAAACTGGATGGATTTTCTATTCACAGGGGCAAATCACACACTTCCCCAAAAATTCAGTTTGGGGATGACCAAGCATGATTATAAAACTGGATGGGAAAGATGGGGATAGGTGAAAGACATGAAATCTGGAAAAGATGGATAATAATACTTCATTGTCAACATCCCATTTTTACATACACAAAAAAACTCAAGTTGAGTTTTTAGTTGAATTTCAACGTGAATTTGTTTCTTTGGCTTTTTTCAACATTATCATTTTTCCTTACATTCTGTGAGGTAAGAGAAATGAAAATAACAAACTACACATGACCAACAGTAGGGAAAGGCTCATTGCAGGACACACAGGGCTGGTTATCTGTCTCACACATAAAATAAAATATAATAGGGGCTAGTAAAGTATTGCTGACTTAGCTGATGCAAATGTTGCAGGCAAGTTGGAAATTTTGGAAATACCTTCTTACTTTACAACAGTTATTAATGCACTTCAGATGAAAGTTTTATTTTTCTTATGTAGGACAGGAGTACCTGAAGAGCATGAAATGTACCTGGAATTAAAGCTGTCAGTTTTATTTATATGAAAGGTATTTTTTAATTCAAGTGTTAGCTTTAAAATTCAACATTTTATTAAGATGATCTGATACAATAACTTGACATTTCTTTTTCATGTATTATCAAGGAAATTTACAGAAATGAAACTAAGCCTAAACTAATGGTGTCTGTTGCTCTGCCAAAAACACTGATGTCCAAGCCCAGTGTTTGTTTTTTCTTGCAAGGATGTCAGCAATACATTTAGCACCAGGGTGGAAATAGGGGAGGTTGGACTAAAGACTCATATTACATATTGCAGGTCTCATTTTCCCAATTTTGTGCCCTTCCTGAATTTATGGTCTGGACATCTAATGGTTTCTTTTGAAGAGTTTTGACAGAAAATTGCTTGTCTATCTAAAATTCAAAACCAGCTTTAATAAGATACACGAGACGCACAGATGAAGCCTTCCCCAAAAAAATGGTATTATTTTCCCAAAAGAAAGTGGTGGGTTATTTTTTGTTTGTTTGTTTGTTTGTTTTAAGTCATGAAAAGCAGATGAAACAGCAAATGACAGAGGAATTAATTGCATAAACAATAAAGGTGAACATCTCTGCTGCATATAATCAGCCTAATTGAAATACAGGGTTACTCTGTATGAGATCAGGTGAGGCCTCAGACACACACAGAGTTAAATACAGTGGTGCTGTTGAGATACTGAAAGATGAGATATTGCTGCTGACCACAGAGAGCAAATTACAATTAAGTACACCTCTTTCTGGGAAGTTTGCCAAGGAAAAACCAGGGAGAGGTGGCCATTACTGCTGCTTTGCTTAAGCTAGGGAAAAACAGAGATATAGTTGCTCTAACTCTTACCAAATGAGCAATTGTACTCAGAGTACAAAGCAAATCAGTGCTAATGAGACAAATCAGGAAACCTGCTCCAAGAATAAGTTCAAAGCACAAAAGTAGAAATGCTTCAGCTCTGTCTGTGTTATCAGCTTAGCACTGGGGCAGCTGCATCACTACTGGCTGTTGCTGTGGCATGGTGTTTCTGCACAAAACCAGCTTCACAGACTTAAAGACAGAGAAGCATAAACAAAAAAGTACAGATGTGACATGACAGTAGAAGAAATGAGGGAGATTGAAGAAGCAAAACCAAATTTTGAGCAGCATTTTTGCTTGTGATAATAGGGGTACCAAGAAGAGCTGAAACTATGGAGACAGTGATACCAGCAGAACACAATCAAGAATATTCATATAGAGCTGAATTTCCTCAGCAGGCACAGGAGAAGGACAGGTAACAACTCTGGCCACAATGGCCATAATGTGCAAAGGATAAAAAGCATCCCAACCTACCACTCCCCTTAATGAACTTGAGATTTATTCTACTGGGGGATCCAAACTGACAGAAAGATCACTGCTAATGGCAGGAAGATGTCACAGCCTACATTATTACACACTTGTTTGTTTCCTTACAGATAAACTGTCTGATTCAGCAAGAAACAGACTATTCTGACTTTTCAGTCAAGGTATCTTTAGAAATTTTCTACAGATCTTTACTGGTAATATGCAGTACTAATACTTCTATACTTGAGATTTAGAGGAGTGACTGTCTCCTGCAGCCTGAGCATGGTCTGCAGCATTAACACATTATGCTATATTCTAATTGTGATGGCATCACAGATGGGGAAGGGGACACTTCACCAATCTCTCATGTACCATGGGGAGCAACTTACCTCCTCAAATGCATCCCTGACTGGGTAGTTTTGTTCTGAGTCCAATGTTAGCTCCAGTTCTCCTGTCGTTACAAGATCTCTGTTATTACAAGATCTCTTTTCCATAATTTCTCATTATATTTTCAATGTTAAAAGTCATCATTAAACAATATAAATTAAACTATGCTCTTCAAGATTCTTGAGTATCCCTTTATGTCTGGATCACATAGTCTTTACTTTTTTTTTTTTTTTTTTTTTATTTGTTGAAAAAAATCCTTTTTGGATGGAAAAAAAAA
>VZRH01005240.1:411872-492826 GCA_013397555.1 Urocynchramus pylzowi
TTTTTTTTTTTTTTTTTAATGTGTGAGAAAAATCCCTTTTGGGATGAAAAGAAAATACTGGGGATTTCCCATTGCATGATTTCCTGAGATCCTCAGTAAGCAAAGATCATTTATATTACTGTCTCTCACCATCTCTCACCCTCTCACAAGACTGGGCATCCAAGCTATACCCAGCTATGGCTAATTAAAAAAAAAAAATCACAGGGAACAAAAATAATACAGATGAGAAAGTCCAATTTGAAGCCTCAATTTCTATATAAGTTCTGCTTTGTCATTTTTGCCATAAGTTGGACTTACAGGTCTTCTCTTGAGACATTTCCCTTTCCCAGTGTCACCAAAACAGGGAGCCAGCACTTCACAGAAGTCTCTGGTGCAAAGAAAACAATGTCTTTCACAGGCATGCTACAGAAGCCAAACTCATTCATTAGTCCAAGGTCTCCTTTTAACTCAAATACAGTTTCATAATGAATAAAAGTTTGGGACACAAAATTTACTTAACAGCATAAACCAATATTTCCATGTGGTTTCTATAAACTCTCAATCCAGGATCAACATTCACAGGCTTAATTGCACAAAAGGCAACATCACCAACCTGTCACTCTGGATGACCTGTCTTAACACTGTGTTGAGTGTCAAATCACCTTCAATGACAATACCACAGTGAAAAAATAATCAGTCTTGACCTCAGTGCACATTTGCCTGCATAATGTTATCAGAGAGTTCAGAAATTTGAAACATCTCATAAATAAAGGCGTTAAAATAATTTGAAAGTACACAAGGAAGCGAGTGTTTCACTGCTCTTTGATAGCAACCTTTTCCATGAGTCCTTTCCCATGCACAAGCCTGGAGGACTGAAGCAAAACTGATTAAAATATGCATAGGCACATGCATATGTCCATGTTTATACACCTGCACACACATTTCTAAGCATGTGCTTAGAAAGGGAAGAATGGACGTAGGGAAGATCTTAAGAAAGCTTTTCTGTAGGGCAGGCTTAAGGAAGCCAGGGACAACTGCAGTCACTAAACTGATCTGAGATTAAGAAAAAAAGGAAATGGTTGCCTTTGATGAAAGAGTTTAGAATGGGTTCAGCTGCATTGAGCAGGAACAGGAACTTTTTAATAAAAACACTCTGATGTGGCATTTAACCCAAAACACCAGTGAGTGAAAATAAATACACGTCCACAGAGCTCAGGCTATTCTGGTGCTGTTTTAATCACTTTAGAGCATCACAATATCTGGAATTCTCTGGAAGTTAAGTTTCTAGTGATTATTTAGGGTTGCTGTGACCAGTTGCTGGACATTTGTGTCTTTTAGGTAGTTGCACATAACATGAATCAATTCCAGCATATGCAAGCACCAAGTTCTGCAGTAGTAATTGCTCAGTTAAGGAAATTCAGTGCCCAGAGCCAGGACCTATATCACACAACTCCTTGTTGGGTTCATCTCTTTTTCTTATGGAGGATGTTTGCATGGATTTCTACTGTCCTAAAGTCCCACAAAGTGAAGTCCCCTTGTTCTCACTCATTTGGGCTACTTTTTTCCAGTCCAGTACAGCTGTCAGTCAGGGTGGGATCTCTTTGAGAGCAACAAATGAGCCAGATGCATAGTTCAATGGCCAGACACTTCAAGTCATAACAAGCTAGTGAAGCGAGCTCATTTTGCTTGCAGAAGAATTAGCCTTTATTAGCCACTAATACCACTTTTTGCCCTGCATAGCCCTTTAACCAGCTACAGCTCCATTGACATCACATTTTGGAAAGATTACTAGTGGCACATCTGGTTATAGAAAGCTTAGAGGGCTTCCCAGAGCAGCTACCACTTATTAGGACATGAATGAACTTAGACTATCTGATGAGGAATGAGCTGAAGTTACCACCCTGTAGGCATTCATATGGTGTAAATCTTGTCATTCAGACTACGAATTCTGCAAGACATTTTTGCCTGTGTCTCATTTTTATCATGTGTTTATCACGTGTATATATAAGTAGTATACTTCAAATTCATATTAATGACTAATGAGGTGAGAACCAATGGAGAATATGTACAGAAATGCATCTATGCATATATATTTATATATGCACTTATGATATTTAGTCCTGGGATTAGAGTCAGGGATGAATTGTCAGTACTTTGTATTTTTCTATCTTCTTCTATCCTCAATTGTGCAGAATTGAGGAAAGTCAATAGCCTAGCTCCACTCATAGACTCACTTCAGATGTGTTCTGCATTATTCACTAGGATTTACAAAACTAAATCAGCCTAAATCAGGTGTGATTACTTTTTTTTTTTCCCTAAGGAAGTGTGCAGTGCTACCTTACAACTTTGTGATACTGCTGTAGATTAAAAAATCACCTGCTGTTCTAGAGATGAAAGATCAAATCTATTTTAATCAGCTATGGCACTCCCTACACAGCAAAACAGTAGAAGCTATTAAGATTCCAACCAACTAAGAACAGGCAAACTCACTTGATTTCATTTCAAAGGGTTCAAAGTCTAAGTAAGGAAAAAAATTTTATTCTGCATAATGTTTAAAGAAACACAAGGAAGTACAAGGAAGCTGCGCAGGTTTCAATGATGAGAGAGAGAAGAGAAAAAAAATCTCAAAAAAAATAGTGCATTAAAGAAACCACTTGCAAGTTTCCATTAATTGTAGGCTAACTTTGAAGAAGAGGGAGAACAGCAAGTATTGTAGGTTCTCAGTTAAGTTATTTAGGTAGGGAATCCAAACCAGTTGCATTTTTTAGCAAATATAACCATAAAGAAGACTTACAAAGGTAACTGATGTCTAAAAGTAGTAAAAAGGCCAACAAAGGAAAGACAGGGAGATAACTTTAAGAGTTGCCTACCTCAAAAAAAATTAGGGTGTGGGCCCCTGTATACTGGGTCTGTGCCTCAGACACTGGAAGTAATAGTCCTGCTGTTTCCCAAAGCACAGCATCACCTTGCCTCTCCTACAGCAGCAAGAAGTCTCCCTACAGATGGACTGCAGTTTCAGCCTAATGTGATGTCTTATATTTTAAATTTTACTAGTCTGCTAAATAATATTTCCCCTAGATTATAACAGCAATAATGTACAAAAGCAATCATGTGTTCTCTTATAGCTAGAATGCTCAACACCCTTCAAACCCAAACTGAGTAAAAAGAACAAGTAAGATTGAATGATTTCCTTTAATGTAACTGATATTTTCTGTGCATGGGGAGTGTGGTTAGAAACACTTCTAACATCAACTTTTCATCATTTAGAAAACTGTAAGGAAGACCTCTCTGGGACCAAACTGGAAATTCTGATTAATATATTTCAGTATGGACATGTGGAATCAAACCATGATTTAGCATTCATGGGTAGGATGTATGATCACCAAAAGCATACCTGAGCAAAAAGGGGAAGCCAATCCAATCAGACTTCAGGCTGTGCCAACAGAAATAAGTATATGCCCCTCAACATAGGATGAGGAGGGGTGTTCTCCCTCCTTCTGTCACACACCAGTATGGCTTTGATAAGAAAACTGTGGGTATATATCTTACCCATGGTTACACCAAAGAGAATTTGTCTCTGCCTTTCCTCCTGATCACATTCTACCAAGTCTACCACCATGGATTCTCACCCTGGAAATTATCAATGAGTGCAGATTCAATCACCCTCTTTTTGCAAGTAGGCTGGATAAGCTCCTACACAGCATTTGAATGGGTAAGCTCTTAAACATTTCTTTTGTATGGAAAAGGAAAGAATCCAGCAGAAAAAATCCCAAACATCTCATGGAAATGTAATTCCTCTCCCACCTTAGCAACACCTATTCTCCCCATCAGTGCCACAAGCAATATCTACCTTTCCATTTTTACTTCCCCTATAACCTCAGAAATATCTCATGAATGCAGGGCTGGTCTTCTAAATACCACCCACTAAACACAACACAAAAGCTCATCTGCCAGTTCATCTGGCAGCTCTGCTGCTCCCAGTACTGGTGCCACACAGAGAAGGCAAGAAGGTGAAGAAAAAAGGTTGTGCAGGAAAAGCTTCAAGAAAATACCTAGCTTGCCAGTTCCCCTTGCAAACAAAAAACAGCTATCAAAGGTGAAATCTGCTTTGTACAATACACAGAAAGAAAAGAAACACTACAGAAAGGACATGTGCTGCAGAGTAGCAGGAGCAGAAATTCCCATCAACACAGTGAACTGGCTAAGATCACTGGTGAAAAAGAAAATCTTCTAGGAAAAGCAAAGAAACCTAACAACATGGTTAAAGCTAAAGTGAAGAGAAATAATGCTTCCTATCAGTGCAACACACTTGCAACTGAGGGGAGCAGCAGAGAAGGGAAGCCACACTGATCCCACATCTACAGAAAATCCTGATCCTGAGAACAAATTTGTCATGTACCACAGACTTAATAAGTGTCATCTGCACCATGTGATGCTGCCAGAGATACTGATAGTCTCAGCAAGTTTCTGGATTTGATGTATCAGGAACTGAGTTGCCACTGACCCACATGGAACGGACAAACCTGAAAGGAGGGACTGGGATTGGCACAGGCAACTTGGGTTAAATTTGTACAATGCTAAAAATCAGGCTGACATTTTTGTTTATGTTTCCCCTCTCCCTGCCCTCCTGAGCTGTCGTTATTAAAGAGTGAAGAACAATGTCAGATCCCACACAGAGTCAGCACGGCACGACACAGGAAGTCTGCACTAAAGCAATTTTATGGATATATGATTTCAAATGAGATCAAAACTTCCCCACGAATGCAGCCCTTCTGCTTCCAAGGATTTCCCCAATTCTGGGGGTTATTGACATTTACCTAAGGACTTCTTTTTTTAAATAACTATAAAATTGAAGTGTTCTGGATCTGTCGTAAACAGACAATCATAGTCTAATATGGGACATTGCTCTGGATATCCAGGCAGTCTGGAATCAGAGGAGCCCTGCAGCTGAGGCTGGAGAAACAAGAGGGATTTTGCATTCCTGTTATCTCCTATGCAGTCAGCTCCTGGCCACAGAAAATATGCAGTTGTGCTTTAAATGGAGATTTAATTTGGAGAAGCTTTAGCAATGTGAAATCTCTGTAGAGGGGGATCTTCCTTGCCACCTCCCACACGAAATGAGTATTTGGAGTTATATGTCTCAGGTCATATTAGCAGAGCAATTTGGCTATCAGTTGCAAGGATATTTAGGGGACTTATCAGGTTGTAAAATATTGAAGTGTGATGACTATACAGAAAGTATAGTGGCCAGTCATCTATGGCTTGCCAGACTGAAACTTTGAGTCACAAAAGCAGAGGCTGTTGGCCAGTGAGCCACATGTGCCCATCTCCAGCCCATTAAAGGATCTGCCACAGCAGAGCTGGGCTGCAGCAGTGGTGCACCTTCACTTTCAGTGAGGCACACCAGCCAGAAGCTGTTAATCCCGTTCACCATGTATTAACTTGGTGCTTATGCGATGCAGGCACTTTCGTAAATTGTTCAGTGAGGGGTTTTGGCAATGGTTTCATATTACAAGGCTTCTTTTTATATCCCCTGTTGCCTTTTTCAGGCCCTATCCACCCATTCCTTACAACTATTAATAAAGTATCCCTTCCTCCAGCTGTCAAACCAGGCTTTACAGTCTGTTTTTAAGCTATTGTTGCACTTCTAAGTGCAACAATAGCTTAAGACTTCACAGCTTATGCTGCTTTTTTCCCCCCTTAATCCAAAGTGCATTTTTAAAGGAGCTATATCAGCTGGCATCTTGTCCTAAAAATAGGCAATCAAAAAGCTAGGACCTAATGAAATGTTTCCAGGACTTTTTTTTTTTTAATTCAGCTCAAGTATTTCTCATAAATGCAGTTACTTCAGCACACAAACTGTACTTCTCTGTATTAACAGGAAAGAATTTGAGGGGAAAGTTAATTCTAAGCCAAGTATCCTGACAGCACCCCTGCTCATGCTGTCCTTTTAGAAGGCATATCCTCTTGCTGCCCCTACATTGGGTAGATTCACCCACACAATGGACAGAGAAATGGAATACATAAGTAATTTATGCTTTATAATATATATCCACTGTAGCTGTTATGCCTATTCCACATATGGTAGTCAGCACTGATCTCACCACTGTCCTACCAGAAGACTCCATCTAAATCTTCAGTAAAGCTCTAGGGAATTAGGAGGTTGATGCCTTAAGAGGCTGAACCTGGAACAGAGACTAGACAGAGGTAAGAGAATAAAGTAGGTATCTATTAAAAGGTCTTAAAAGGATACACCTTGGGCAGCACAAGAGCCTGGCCAGGGCTACACCCAAGATGGACCCAAAATGGCCACAAAATGAGCCATCAGTCACAAGGTTTCACACTTTTATAAGTTTTGGTCCATTTGCATGTTGGGATTATTTGTCCAATTAATTGTCCAATTATAGCTTTGGGTTATGAAGACCCATCCTCCTTGTTTGCTCCCCTCAGTTCCTCATTGTTTATACTTTTGGACCTGAAGCTCCTAACGGCTGTCCTTGGTCTCAAGCTGGAAAGGGATTGTTTTGTCTAACTACCCTGTGAAGAGAGCTTACTGACACTGAATGTGAAGCTCAGAGCTACACACCGAGGCAGCACAGAATCTGAGAAATACAAAAGTTAAAACTTAAGGCATCAAGGTCAGGGAAGAGAAATGGAGAGACAGGGTGATGTCACTGCTCAGCTTTACTTCCTTAAGCCTGGATTGTGGCCAGGTACATATTCCAGTTTCCAGGACAGCAGTACCCAAATCTTGTCAGCTTGATTCAGAAAACCGAAGATCAGATACCGACACAATGAAAAATGAACAAGGATTTTGTTCACACCCATTTTTTTCCTCTTTTGTCTATCCATGTCATGTTGACAAACCACACAAACAACTGAGTTTCCCTACTCCGAAACTTCTCTGGTTTGGACCCTTAAAAAATGGAGGTACTCAAAATAAACAACCACTTTGAATATCTTGGCCTATATCCCAGTAGGGAGTGAATCTAATCACGTACACAGCAACCTTCAAACTCCACAAGTATGAAGCACCAGAATAATAAAACTGCAAAAGGCATCATGGAAACAAAAGCCAGTATGACACAGCAACTAACATCACGCAGCTTTCACTTATCTATTTAAATTGTAATTGATCCTACTTGGTTTGGTAGTCCCTGCCATGAACCAAAACCCCATTAGTTTTCCCTTCCTTGAAAAGCAGCCCAAAGCACAGTTCTTATACCATTAATTTCAAACTATGTGCAGTAAGAGCAACACTCCATGTTATGTTTTACCTGTGGTGTTTCCTCTTCCTTGCTGAACATCTGAAGTGAAGGCATCCCAGATTTCTCTTATTCACTGCTGACTGTTCTGTTTTCTGTTGACTCAGCCTTTCAGAAGAGTTGAACCTCTGCAGTTCTGGCATAATTTTTATTTAATGATAACATACAGCTGTACAAAAGGTATATACTTGATTAGTATTATTCTTTTATCGAAGCATACTCATTCACAAAACCAAAATGCATGGTGAGAAGTAACAGGAAGCATCAGTTCTTGAACAATAAAACCACTGAAAGAAAAAGTTTTACAAGCCAGCTCTGGTGTACAGACCACAATGTAAAAACTGCTAGATTAAACTATTTTCATTGTCTAGGATGGAAAAAGGATGAGACAAAGAAAGAATAAAATTCATCCTTGTACAACCTTATCATAATTAGAGCTGAAAAAAAAAAATGGAAATTTAATCCTATAAAAAACATTTTTGTCCTAACTTGGGATGATTAAGTAAATATCAGCTGGTTTGTTTTGTTGGGGTTTTTTAAAAGAATTTTCAATAAGAAATAAAACTTCAGGGTTATTTTGGGAAGACATGCGAATTTTTAGTATTCATGAATTGAAAAATATTGTTTCCATTTGCTGGGCTCTTTCCCTATTGCATTTTTCATGAGACCCACAGGAGTGACCATCTACATCCTTCATCCTCTTCTATGGGACAATGACTGCCATAATGTACCAAGCTCCTCAAAGAAAACTGTGTTTCTGAGTCTTAGTGGCAAATACCAGTTGGCAAGCAAGCTCAGACCAGCAGAGACTGGGAGCAATAGGCATGCAAAAAATAAATTGACTAAAGAAATACACCACAAAAGGGAAACACACAATTTACTCAAAACTAAACAGTCCTATGATGGAAGGCTTCATTTTCTTTTCTAAAAGAAAAGTAAAAGAGCACAATGTTAAAAAAATAATTAATTTTCATAACATGGTAATTTTTCCAAAGTTGTTTTAGAACATCATCCTGCTGGCAAATTCCTGCCCTGTCCAGATCTGTCCCTTTTAATCCCTGGTATTTTCTATTCCCTAAAAGATAATTCTGTTGTCAAAATCATCCTTGAATACTATGCAAAAAGCAGGTTAGGGCACAACTAGTAAAGAATCTATAGTAATATTTTCTTAAAGTCTATTCAAGAAATTCTCTGTGTTAGGGTTAGTATATAAAGCTCAGGCTTCTAAACATTTAGGTATCACAATGCCATTGTAATTCAGGGAGGCAGGCCAGTTTGCTAATTAAAATATACAGAACTGAGCAAAACATCACCTAACTTCTTTTCCAAGCTCTGCCACTGACCTACTGTAGCCTTGCTGAAGTAATTTTAACTATATTCAAAAGCTCTTTTAGGATACTTATTTTCTCCCACAAGATGCACAAGATGTAACTCAAATCTGTGTAATACCAAAGAAATCCAGTCAGAAACAGACCAGAAAAAAAATTGAAACAAATATTAAAAATGCATATTTTATGCTATTCTCTAACCCTCTGTTTGATTAAATAACATGCCCTCCTCCTTGCAGTTGAATTGAGTGGTTCTTGCTTCACACTGTAGGAGTTTTATTGCATTGGAATTGGTTTTCCCAGCATGATTTAACTTTATTTTTATAGCAATTTTTTAATAGAAAGATAAAACAATCTCATGAGAGAAACTTTCAAAGCAAATATTCCTCTTGGGTTTTCTGAGGTATTTTCTTCATCCAGACCATATTGCTGCACGCTTCCACATAACATAGGAGCTGAGGAGTACAACGAGAGAGGAAACAGTTCACACTCTTGAAATGTCTCAGACAACCTGGAGGCCTGTCAAGGCTCAGGACCACTATATCCTATAGTCAGACGAAAATGCAGCTTGAAATTGGGCAGGAAACAAGTGTCATGAGCCCAAACCACAGATTGCAAGCCTGCCTTCACCATCCAGCTCACCCAGGGTTGAAATCTGGGAGACACCATTTGGGAGAGCCCACAGTGGCACTTCCAAAGCACAAGCTGTGTTGTCCATGGGCGAAAGGAAGGCAGGATCTCTGAGTGCCAGGATACAAAGGGAGCCTGTATGCATGAGAGCTCTTATCACTGGCAGGCTCTAGGACTCCCAAAGTCAGAGCAACGAAGCCCAAAATACATATATATGCAAAACAAGCTGCAAACTTTCCACCCTGATGGAAGCACAATGAGGAAAATCTTTCCGACAGATTCACAGCTGGTTTCAATCTACAGCCTAAGCATATCTAATGGGTTGCTTTTATCAGAGGAGCTCTCATAGGGCTCTGGCTGCTACTGAGGGCACTTTGCCACTGTGCAGACCCCTCACCAAAAGTCTGAGAGGACACTGTGTACTCCCTACACGAACTGAGGCATGGGGTAATAGAGACCATCTGCTCCAAATTCTGGCCCCACTCGCACCTTTATTAATCCATTCCAGCTCCTAAGATCTTACCCCAGCTAATGTAGCTGCCTGTGTGAAAGTATCAGAAAAACGCAAAAGATTCCTCTCAAAAATCTTACTTTTATAACGGTCTCAGAAGTAAATTAAAGGATTCTACCCATACAAACACAAAGTGACACCTGCTCTCAAACCTTCCTGGGTGAAACTCTAGCTTCCCTAGAGACAGAAGAATTTTCTGTTAGGAGAGGCTTAAGAGAAGCTCCCACATTCAAATGCAGGACCTTCACCTTCTACAAACTACTAAAAGAGCAAAAAAGCTCAAATCACCACATCCATTTATGAAAATTTGCATGCTAGAGACTTGATGAGAAGTTATTGTGGGCATGTCCTGTTGTAAGCAAAAAGCACTTCAAATATATATTACTTTATTTTTCCCCCTGTGGTTTACAGATTTGTCCTGGGACAATGGAAGTTTATAGAGAAGGGGGAGATGTCTGTGATTAAGGCGGCTTTCAGCTCTTCTTCCTACAGACACCCTGTGGATATTGCTGTATTCTCCAGAATCCAAGCTTCCACTTAAAAAACAATGAAGTTTCTAGCCCATCTGGGTTTGCGGAAGCAGAATGTAAACAGATGTACTGTTGTCTTATTTTAGAAGCTATAGCAAGCCAGACTGAAACAATAGCACTGAAAATGTCAACTGCTCCCATTCATCTCAGTGGGGTGGGGTGTTAACTTTGAAGCCTAATTGTGACCACTTTAAAGTCAGCCTTTTAACCATTTCACTGCTATTACTACACCAGAAACTCCAAAGTAATGAACTTACCCAGCCTCTGTGTTTGTATGCATTACTCCAGACCTTCCATTCACTTGAAAAGAGCACTGCATTACAATCGAGCTAGTTTGAATATTCTTTTACTTAAGAAGTTAGCTGAATTGTTTGCTACTGTCTTTCAAAATTAGGGTTAAAAGAAAGTCAAGGGTGAAAGGTTAGCTTCATTGTTGTTGCTCTCAAAAGTGCAACACGTGGGATTTCATGCTTTTTGCTTTGATCAGGGTGCCCGGATGGCAGCTCATTTCAATAAACAGACAAACAGCTACATACAAAACTAAAAATAATGACTAAACAAATAACACTGCACCATCGATCAGGAGTAAAAGAACAAAAGAGACATCCTAATGATGTGCTAGCACATACTTGCAAGAATAAAAAAAGGAGAAAGAGGAAAAAGGTCTTCATTTTCAGAAAGTTATAGCTGCCGTTACCTTAAATCTAAGGTGTATTAGTCCTGGTTTGAGTACACAGAGAAGCTGCCCCTCTAAAGATATTTTACATTCCATTTCCAAGAAGCTATTGCATTCTTCATCAGTGGTCACTCTGATGTCTGCATGTGAATTTTCCTCTGGGACCAGCATTGAAGACTAGTAGCTCTACACACACATTTTTGTAAACATTACTTTAGATGCTCTGAGATCTCATGCTGAAAATTATTAGGGCAAGCTACTCTACTCTAGTTTATGTTCCTGAGCATCCAGAATCATGCTGACATGAGGAGTCACAGGAGCCATGGTGCTGCAGGGCACGATGGAGATGCCTGGCTGGGTTTGGTGGAGCTGTTTGCCACACACCTCCTGTCTCTGCTCAACCAGCCCTCCTGCCCACCTCCACCGCAGGACATCTCTGCATGCTGCCCATTGTGTGTGCCACAGGTCATGGGTGACACAGGACGGCTGCAGAGCAATATGTGCACCACATTAACACTTCTACAGTTACATCTACACTGACAATCATTTTCACCTGTCATTTCTTCCTAAGATAACAGATATTGGGCTGAGAAGTCAACACTAACACCCCTGCTCTACTCTGGTCATCATTAGTACATCCATGCTAGGTACCCTAACCAGGTAATCCTGACATGTCCCAAGATGCCTCCATTGCAGCTACAGCCACTGGCTCACAGGAACTACAACAGGAAGGGCAGTGCCCCAGCTACATGACAGAGCAATGGGAATAGCATCACCCAGCAAAAGACCCTGAACAAGCAGTTGGGATGTGAGAAACCTCTCTAGGTCATGAGGCAGCAACTGGAAAAAAGTGGAAGGATCTGCATAAGCCATACTATATTTATTGAAAGATAACAACTTGAGCACACATTCTCACTCCTGAATAAAACTGTCTTTACTTGGGAAGGTCTTGAATTGATATGAGTGCCTACATGTGGTAAAGGAATAAGGTTATTTTGGTAGAAGGGGGAAAATTTTCCTGCCTAAACAATGCCTAGGTGTTTGTGCAAACAAAGGCCTAATTCATCCAGTGCAGGTTCTTTTGCCTGCAACAACAGACAATACCCTGACATTGTTATTAGTAAGTTATGAATGCACAGTCCTTCCATGTGTAAATTCCACTGTTAGCTGAACATTAGGGTGTTTGAAATTTGCCCTAACTGCTAAAATCACCAGATACACACTCCTCTGTTGTCAAATATAAGTGTTTCCAAAATCTTGATCTCTGAACTGCAACATAGGATTTGCAAAATGTTCTTGACATAAAGCTGAAAATAAACCTCTGCTTTCACTTAAAAGCCTGTGTGCACTGACTTCACACACAAAAGGCCTGCTATGGGAAGTCAGATAGACACCTTCATTTTCTATTAACTTCCATCAGCTGCAGCAAGGTGATCGGCTCTCTGCAGAAGGTGTTGAATAAGATCATATATAAATTCACAGAAGTGTCTGAGTGCTGTTGAACATGTTTTCTGCAGATGCTTAGAGGTACAGAACAAAGGCAGCTGAAAACAGACTTGGTAAGTTTACAATTTTACTTTACCACTGTATTAAATTCCCATTCAACATCCATAAGGCACCACACACTTGTTACAGAAAAAATAAGCAGCCTCATAAAAACTAGACTTGCCAGTCTTTGCTCTGCCGTGCATCCCTCTTCTTTTCAACTGCTAGCAAGTAAAACAAGCCCCTGACAGCTGGATGTGTAGAAGCCTGTGCTGGCAGTGTCCTGGTCCGGAGCAACGCTGCAGGCTGGAATGCTGACGCTGGCAGGGCTGCCACTGCGTTTACTTAACACTCATTTCTCTCAGTCTGCTTCAGACCAGAAATGCAGGCAATGAAAACCTATCCAGCCTTTGAGAGCCTCGGCCGTAGCAGTTTAGTAGAGCAGGGTTTGTGCAGGTACGTGAAAGAGGCATTCAGAAGACACCCCCATTCAAGGGAGGCAGAAAGAGAGCCCCCAGCTATCTCTGGTTACCTTTTATTGGCATGAAAAGAAGGAGGCAGGAGGGGCAAGGTTTCAGGACAAATGAAAAACAAGCTTTCTAAGATTCACTGTTCAACCTCAAAACAAAAGCTCAGCGAATTTAAGCTACAGGATCTTAGTTCCATTTCTTTCAGTTTAGTAATTTATTACAGAGAAGAGAATGAAAACCTGTTTAATAGTGGATTAAACATTACCCTGAAACAGAAGTAGAGAGAAAAATATATACATGGTGAATTCAGCTAGTTTCTTGGGCAAAAACTATACTTTATGAATTCAGCTAGTTTCCTAGACAAATAAAGAGCAAATTGGCAAACACATGAGAAAGTGTACCATGTTAGTAGGTATCCAAGGCTCCTTGGATAAAAACATTTACATCATGATGAAAGCTGGACAAAACAGCTGTCACAGAAGCATTATTAAGTAGAGGGTATAATCTGTAAACACTCGCCACCCAAATTAAACTAAGATCTGTTGAGATGGACGAGAAATGCCTCATTTTGGAAGGCAGGCCCAATGGCCTTCTAGAGGAAGCCAGCACAAGGCAGCATGAGGGTGTGGGGGCACTGGCAGGAGTGTCACTCCCTGGAGCCACCAGCAGCTGGGGTGGAGGAATGCTGGCCAGCAAACATCCCCACCCCTCACCAAGAGGGGCAGAGTGCCTGCAAAGCCCTGCACAGTCCCAGCCTTGCTGCAAGCCTGAAGAAAACCCAGTCTTGTGTCCTCCATGACATGGCAGACTACTCCCCAGGCATAGTGGATGCCCAGATTAGTTCTGGGTTTCTTGTATGGAGCACCTTAGAGAGAAGATGGATGGGCCAAAGCTTCCTCACAGAAGGAAAGTTTCCCCTTAGAAAACCCAGTGCCCCCCATGCACCCTTGTGCAGTTTGTACCACGAGCTGTGCTGCATAAGGGCACAGCATGGGCACCCTGCACGGGATGGGATGGGATGGGATGGGATGGGATGGGATGGGATGGGATGGGATGGGATGGGATGGCTGCAGGGACCCTTAACACAGCCCTCTACAGCAAAGGTCAGCACTCCTGCTCATGATGGGTGAAGAGAGAAGTTTCAGTGCAGCATCCGAGTCCTTCCCATTCCATGGGGACAGCACTGAGCTCCTCCTTCACAGGAAATGTAAGGTCTGCAGAAAACATAGGAGGGGACCATGGAAGTATAGATTTAGTGACCAATAAATGCATTCAACAATCAAACAGGTTATGTCAGTTGCAAAAAGACTAATAATAACATAATACCTAATATTTACACAATTCTCTATACAAACCTATTGTTTTTCTGTAGAGGTGTACAAATACTACCTAACCAATCACCTGAGGACACATGGTCAAAGCTTTGGCTTCTTGATGAACTGCAGAAGTCTTTTAAAGTGTGACCACATGCTCCAAAGTTTGTTGTATTGAATCTAGGCAACACATGTTTAGGTACACTTGTGTAAATACTTTGAGATAACTCAGAGCCCTTTATAAATGTAGGTGGCCTTCATGACACCTAAATATAGGTGGGTCTGTGAGACCCGAAAAAATGATACACACTAGGTTAGAGGCAACTTTAATAATTTTTCAAGACCAGTAATTTAAATCTAGGTTGTAAAGTTTTGCTAATGTTTCAATTTCATTATTTGTCTCCAAGGTGTTATGTACCCAGAAAATAAACTACCTGGTTGAAGCAATGATCTGGATAGCATGCTAGCTTGATACACAATGAGACAGAAAAACAGGAAGTATTTATCTGGAATTCATTTGGCAGTACTGTAGAGTTTTCTGCAAGAGAAAATGTGCAGGTGTTTATGTAATTCCTTAATTTTTTGAAGAGGTGAAATGTATAATTTAAAAAAAAAATTCTTAGAAACACTTAAGAAGAAAAATATTTTACTCATTACAGTAACTTCTTTTTTTCTAGATCATTCCTTTAGTCTCTTAACATATCTTTAAACAAACATGGACTGCCAAATATTTTAATCAGAGTACTTCTGATCTATAATCTCTTTGATACAGATCCTGTCTTAATAAATCATATCCCTGCCTTGACGAACCATTAGAAGCAAACTACAGCATTTGCAGTTGTAGTTTTAAAGTTTTTCTTGGCATTCCTGTAGATGATAAGAGAGGGTAGAAACAATGGTCAAAATTCAATATTGATACCTAAATATTTAAAAATTGGTCCATAAGGACTTGATTCCTGTTGCTTTTCAAGCCATGCTACTGGAGCTGATCTTAAAACCTGACATTAAATGTTGTGAGAGACTATGATAAGGTGCATTCCTAGAGAAACCTGACTGAAGGCAACAGAAATCATCCCACCAACATGAATAGGATTTGGCCAAAGCCTGTGTTAAAAGCAATCTGAGGAGGGAGAAAAGGTCAGAAGCAACAGGATTTCAATCTCTTAGGCTCAACAGCAGGATTAATTATTTTGTCTCAGATCTTTCATACACCAAATACATTTTGGACACAACATTACAGATAAATAAATCAGTATTAGTCTTATTTTGCTAAAACGAACATTTACTGGCAGCATCTTTTCATCTCTTCTCAGATTTTATGTTGGGGGCAAATCTTGGAGGTGGGAGAGTAAATACTCTAGCAGGCATCTGCTAAACATAATGCAGTTGTATTCTTTACTAAAATTGTACTCCTTGTTTTTCATGGCATTCATTTTCTATGTAACATTCTGCTTTACTAGCATCCCAATATGAACCTAATCAATTTTTCATCCAGGTGGTCATCTTTGCCCACCTGACTCCTCACCTGGAGAATCCTTTTAACACTTAACTGGGCAAGTTCCACTTCCCTTTCTGTTTTAACTGTGAGGGGCAATTGTGTGTCAGTCCCTCATGGAGAATGGACACTGCACCTGCACCTGAGCTCCCACCCACATAACCAACATTGCAGAGTGTTTAGGAGATTCTTCTGGTTCACATTTCTGTCACTGTGCCAAATTTAGTTGTATCATGTGCTACTCAGCTCCTCCTGCTTTCTCCTTGATCACGTGCTCTTCCTTCTCCTGAACTGCCTAACCTTCCGGAGCAAAACAAGGAGCTGCTCACGCCAGACATGGCCAGAGCCTGCCCAGAGTATGCTCCAAGTCTGGTCCCACACTGCCACAATCTCGTTTGCACTAACTTGGAAGTCCTACCCATTTCTGGGGAAAGCCTGCTGCTCACGTATCACATTGGCTCAGCACAGAAGCAGCTCTGAAGGGATCTAGGGATCTAGTCTTTGAAGGGATTCAGCTGTGTTCAAAATGAAATATTTTTTCCCACTTGTACATATGAACAGCTGCACCCCTGTTTTAACATCCCCACAACCCAGGGCAGAAGAACAAACAGAAAGCTTTCCAGGAGCGATCTTCAACAAAAATAACAAAAGTGACTTAAGAGGTTCAAAGCCACACAGGAAGACCAATCCTTTCCAGAAACTGGAATAATGAAAAAGAACAATCCTGGTGACAATATTATTTGCTAGTGAACAGATCCAAGCTTCGTGTGACGTGCAACATGTAGTAGTAAATGCAAGAAATTCCTGCATCTCACTTGCAGGAAACACCAACAAAAAATTTAGTACTAAATATGATTACAAAATACTAAAGAATTTGAAAGCTTTGCTTCGGATATCTCCATCATTAACTATCGATTGCACAGGAAATTCACATGACAAGCTTGTTATAAAGGTTTTGTAATCTGTTTCCTAATGAACTGCAATAAAATGTCGAGAAAAAGTTTGAAATAATGAAATAAATCGAGTTATCATAAGTCAGACTGATTTACATCAGTATTTACCCACCATGAGATGGTTGGTATTTAGGGAGATTTCAGTAAATATTTTACTGACTCACTTCTTCAGGACATTTTTGTCAGAAAGAGACCTTGAAAAGGAGACAATAGACATATTTATAGGAGCATGCAAAGATAGTTGCAAGAGAGGCACAGAAATAGAGATTAATGAGCAAAATTAATGAAAATTTAGATATCATCTGTTGTTTATCCAAAGTTGCCTCTGGTTTGGAAACTAGGCTTATGAGAACATGTGCCATCTGTCAAACCAGGCATAAACACCAATCTCACTCCACCTTGACTCCTGCTCTTTTCCTGTATTTCAATGCTAGGTTGTACACTAATAGAAAATTATGACTATGTTTTTACAATTCTTGGGAGTCCCAGAAATACGTCCTAGATTGGGAAAATCCTTTTCTCTGGACACACCTACTCAGCATCACTACAAACCATTATAAATATACTACTTACACTTCAAGCTGTTGCCACTGCTTCACAAAGCAGACTAAAATTTTGTACACAGCTTTGACTCCTATGAAGCAAACATAAGTTTCACAAAAAATTCCCTTCCTACCACTGAGAGAGAATGGCCTATGAAATTCATACTGCACAAAACCAGAACAAAACACTTTGGAAGAGGAAGCCACTATTTGATGCTGCAGGGGGAAGAAGGCATAACTTAACTTGTTCAAAGCACTTGGACTGAGCACCTTATTCTCATCACTTATCCCATGTAACAGAGCTCATCCAATTGATCTTTATTTGGATAAGTAACTTTGATGACCTCCTGGTCATTAAAATGTTTTTCCCTTCTATCTGTCATTATACAGACTGAAGATTACAAAGTTTTATTAAGTCCTTGGGAAGGGGTTTTCCTAACAAGCTTTTTAAAAAAACAAAGTATTTCATCATTCAAAGAAGGTGCAGAGAATTTTCATGAAGATTTTGTCTACTTTCCAGAGTTGTGGCTTTTTAATGTCTGCAAGGTAATACAAGCAAGATCAGTTTCTGGGCAAACACCTGAAAATATCGTGAATAGAATCAGAGAATAATAGAATAACTGAGTTCAAGGGAACCCATCAGGATCATTGAATCCAACTCCTGGCCCTGCACAGGACACCCCAAGAATCCCACCATATGTCTGAGAGTATTGTCCAAATGCTTCTTGAGCTCTGTCAGGCTTGCTGCTGTGACCACTTCCCTGGGAAGCCTGCTCCAGTGCTCAGCCACACTCTGGGTGAAATTTTTTTCTCCTGATAGCCAACCTAAACCTCCCCTAACACAACTTTGTGCCATTTCCTTGAGTCCTGTTACTGTCACCACAGAGAAGAGATCAGTGTCTGCCCCTCCTCTTCCCCTCATGAGGAAGTTGTAATTGCAGTGAGGTCTCCCCCCAGTCTTCACCAGCCCGAACAGACCAAGTGACCTCAGCCACTTCTCACATGGCTTCCCCTCAAGGACTTGCACCATTCTCTTGTCCCTCCTTTGGACACTCTCTAATAGTTTAATGTCTTTTTCATACTGCAGTGACCAGAACTGCCCCCAGCACTGGAGGTGAGGCTGCCCCAGTGCAGAGCAGAGCAGGACAATCCCCTCCCTTGCCTGGCTGTGATGCTGTGCCTGATGCCCCCCTGATGCACAGGGATGGCCCTCCTGGCTGCCAGGGCACTGCTGGCTCAGGTTCAGTACAAAACATAAGGGAGGTAACATGGAGGAAGCCAGAAGACTGAGCTGCACTCAGGATTGTGCATCACTTTACAGACATTGCTGTGTTACAGCTAGCAACCAGAGATGGAGGTCTGTATGGTTTTTATTATGTTGTCCAAAACAACACTAGAAGATAAAAAGACACAGCTGTGAAGTACACCAGGATGGAGTTTCAGAAAAATAACTCCAGTTTCATATCTTGGGTCATGCTCACACAACAGGAATGAACATTTTGTAATTGCATCAACCGAACTGCACTTGTACAAACAAGAGCTGATTAAGTTTTCTCTTGCAGTTTCCAATGTTCAACTTCAGCTTTTTCTAAGAATTTCCTATTCCTAGAAATTATGATTTTTTCATGAGTCCTCTGATGAACTGTGAACACATAATGGGAGATTAGGAGATTGAAATTAATTCATGTGTCCAGTTTTGAACTTAATTATCTTGGTTTCAAACACTGAATTGTAAATGTACTAAGATTATGCTACTTCAAACACTAATTATACTATTCCTAAATTGTTCTAGGACATTTCTATGTGCCCATATACCTTGTTTACAAACGTTTCCAAGGTTTTAAGCAGTTTAACTTAATAACCCCAGTAAAGACTAAGCCTAAAGGTCACACATGTCAGGGTGATCGAAGTCTCTCTGTTCCTAAATGAATACACAATTCAGTGCAATGTAGCTAACACAATGAAATCACTGCTGCCAATTGATATTGGAAAAGAGATCACAGGCTGGGAGAAGGTCTATAGGCAAAAGACCCAACCATTCCTCTCAATGTAATCCCACACTTCTGACCAGAACTTAAAAAAAAAAATCTCCAATCCACCTTTCACCCAAAACAAGAAAAATTAGTGATGACATGAATGCAGTAATCCATCTATCATTACAATACCCACAGACTGTCTAAGCAAAACCTTACTTTTTTTTCTTGTCCAGAGTGGCACTTTTAATGTAAAGATTTTGGATGGATTTTCTAGGAGGAAAAACCTCCACAAACCAGAAAACAAATGAAAAAAAAATTATTTCAACATTTAAACTAAGCCATCTTGCTGCCTATATTAACAAAATATAATAAAATATAATATAGATTATAATCTCTCAGGTTTTCCTAGAAAACATATGCATATTTAAATTTCTGGGGGCAAGGAGGGGTGAATAACTGCTGGAAAAAGATACACTGACATAAAGGTAAGAAGAGGAAAATTGAGGATGTATCCCAAAAGCTCTTCCATTTCCTGTTGCCACTACAGGAAAGAACAAGAACTGAGAAGGTTCCTGTCTGCTGCTGGCTGGATTTGTATATTCCCTGATGTTTCACTGCTTCAGTCTCGGTCTCAACGAGAGTTTTCTCACCCAGGTATCTGTATCAGTTATTAGCAGTAAGACCAGAATGAGATAACTCAGCAGCAGAAAGGCAACTCTCTTCTCTCTACAAGAAAGAAGCTGTGGAATAGAATCAAATACAAAAAAACTAAAAAACAAAGAAAAAAAAAAACAAAAACAAAACAAAAAAAAAACAACCACCCTCAAGCCAGATTTTTCTAAATTTAAACACTTCTGACAGCAGCATAGTTCATATAGCTATGTTGAAAGAATGAAACTATGAAATCTGCCTGTGGCCATATCTGAGAACCCTCCTGCAAATGGCCCATGTCTGTGTTAGCTGCCTCCTTCAGCTGGTGGAAGTGGGTGGCTGTGTGCAGCCTGCCTGTTGGAGTGGCCTCTGCAATGACCAAAATTTCCAAAATGACCAGATTGCTCTAAAGAGTTGGGGTAGAGAAGACCATGGCCCAAATGGGAACATTCCCAGGCACAGCTTAATTTATTGCAGGTACTTACACAACAGTAATGTCTTTTTAAACTAGCACTCTGTACCTTGCTTTTTCAGGAGGCAGTCACAAGTGACCAGCAATCCTGTTACTAACAAAAGGTGCTTACAAGGAAAACTGGAGGTGTTCACTCTGCTGAGCTCAAGGATGAGCTGCAGGTTTTTGGGGGGTACCTAAGAAGCAGGTACACCTCAATAGCATCACAAAGACAGACACCTTAACAAGGACTCCCTACATCATCTTATAATTTTGCTTTATGGAACTTTGTGTAACAACCCTTCCAAATTCTCAAACTCTAACACACAAGCACGTGCACTGCAAACAGCCTCTCACCAGCCATGTTTGCATTGCTACTCCTCAACCTGAAACCTCAGGTTTAAATAACTGTCAGTTGATTTTATCAATGTTTGGTTTATGAGTCATTCAGCCAGCACAATGGGCCGAGGAAGAAAACAGCACTTTTACACGCATGTCCTAATTTTTCTGCTGCCATGGGAAGCTGGAGAAGCAGAGAGAGGGCACAGGAAGGAATTGTAGCCTGAATAAAAATATATGTCCCATCCCAGAGTTCTACCTGTTAGGCACACATAAACTCATAAATCAAGTCATGAGCAGAACAGCAGGAAAACAGCCCTGGGACATTATACCAAATGTTTTGGTATAGTTTCAAGTTGCAGCAAGAAACATTCTGCTAAATTGCTTCCTATTTAAATTTGCTTCTTTGCACAAACCACAGATTTCCATACTTTTTTTTAATATTTTTCTTCCCACCAGTGAGTCTCCAGAAATTTGAAAATAGGGGAGGGAGAGAAAAATCACTGCTCTGGATTTAGTTTCATACAAAGGTCATCTAAAGAAGGAAATGTCTGCCCTCCCACGTACACGTGCTAAGGACAGTTTTGCTAAAACTAGCCACTGGTGGAAAAAGCACAGAATCCAGTTGTTCACATGAGCCTTTCTCTTTTCAGCAGAATTCTGCACCATCTCAGAGCCCAGCACACTCAGCCTTGCCTGGTGCCGAGCACCTCGTCTGGCCACTGGCTCCAACAAAAGCAGCAGAGAGCAAGGCACAGTTGCCAGTCTCAGATTGCACAGATATGCCCAGACTGGAATCATCTGGGATGCATTAGACTGGGAAATCTCTCGTCTGTGCTAGCATGCCTCTTTTTGATTCAGGGCAAGTGTCATTGAAACAAGATTTATACGTTAGACTGCACTGATAAAATTGTGTCAGAAACTGGGTTGGTCACTCTTATCTCGACATTAAAATTAAATATTCCTATGAAAACTAGCCTTGACTTTTGTTGCACAAAGTAAATAAAAAACCTATTTGTTTTGTTTAAAGTGGTGAATTGCAGATATCAAAAAAAAAACAAGGACGGGAGTGGAAAACTTTGCATTATGGCACTAGGTGATTCATTATGTCTTATCGGTGCTACAAAGTAATTTTCATAGTCTCTGTAAGTTGTTATAGCTTCTAAACCTGATCACAATTTCAACAGTAATAGACCAAAACCAGTATGCAAATACTGATTTCCTATCTTATGTTCAGGTCTTGCTAGCAATTGTTCAAGTACAGGTATATTAGATTTATGAGTGTTTACCTTGTCTGCACCCTTTATTCAGAGGTGTGGACCCTTACCTACACTTTTGTGATGCCTGATTAACATTTAGGGCTTCAACCTCTTTCTTGTATTTCCCAGCACTTCCTTGCTTCAGCCAAATCAAAACCATAGACAGCACTTCAATGCTCAAATTTTTGCCAGACAAAAAACAACCCAGAAAGTTCCCTGGCCTTCCTGTGTGGTCAACTGGAGCAGGCAGACCCTTCCCAGAGGCACTTATTTTCACCATCACCACCCCCACCTCTCCACAGTAACACACATGGGATGAATTGTCCTCTAGACATGCCTATTTAGCCTCATTGACTATAGACAGGGCTTAGGTGACTAAATGCATTTCTCAAAATAGGCAAGATGAATCTGTTACTGGAACCTAAGCCTCAGGGAAAAGAAAAAAAAAAAAAAGAAAGAAAAAATTACCATTAATAAGAGCATGGGTGCCTTTTCCTTTAAAAGCCCTACTCTGTGAATCCCAAGGGATCATACACCCACTGGGCATTCTGCAACTGCCCTGGCTTCCAGTTATTTCTGGTGCAGGCCTTGGCATTGGTTTTTGACCTTTTGGAGCCCTCTTTGTGTTAGGTAACACAGCTCGCTCGCTTCCCCCAGAATGCACAGGAGAGTGAAGCAGGAAAGTGAAAGCAATCGCAACATTCCATCATGCAGGGAAAGAGTTAAAGATACAAGGCACAGGAAAACTGTCTTTCTTTAGGAGCTCCTACAGTTTCAGTCACTTATTAAAAAAGGATTTATATTTCTGAAGCAAGGATCTGTACTTCCTCCCTCTGCTGAAGCTGTGTGTTTCTCTGCCAGACTGTGATGAAAAGGGCCCTCCCTTGCCCATCACCAGCCAACGCTGACGTCAGCCTGTTATTCTTTTTCACCTTGCACACATGTTGAGGCTTCTCTGTGGAAGTCTTGCTGAGACACACATCTCTTTGTCTCTTGTTCCTCTCCGCTCGGAAAGCCTTTTTTTTAAATCCCAGATTTCTTTTGCACATAGCTGAAGCAGGAATGTTTCTGAGGTTTCTGAGAAGGAGGGCCCATACATGTAAATAATGCTGTTCACTAAAGGCATCCAACCATCCATTAAAGCCAGAAGTCGTTTCTTTGAAGAGGGTGTTGTACAGAGCTCTAACTAGGAGGTCATGCTCATCTTTTGTTTGAGAACTTAGACATTTTACCTAACTACAACTGATCCAAGCAGGAAGGTCAGGAGGATGGACCCCTTTTGCACCACAGCAGGGTTTGGTAGGTGGCCGTGGAACTGGTCACAGGGTGATTTAGTTGCAAGACACCCCTCTCTTTCCTGCATTTCTGGAGAAATGATGCAGAGGCTCAGTGTCTGAGCACTTTTCCCTACTGGAAGGAAGCAGAGGCCATTCTTGAGACTGCATTTAAAGACATGGTTAGAGATTGTCTCAATTTTTTTTTACCTGCTGGTGTGCATTTTTGGCTGATCTGTGCACGTCAAGCACACATGGCTACAAAGGAACTCCTGCAGCCTGACCCTTTGCCTGGTCAGGTCACTTCCATGCATCCCACTCTGTTCTCCCAGTAATGAGAGTCTTTCACTCGGGCATCACCATCATTTGCCAGAGGAGGCTGAGCTTATAGGCAGCAACAGCACCACACAGCAAAGACACAGTGAGCACTGCAGACCACTCCCAAGATCACTTCAGATATGACACAGGTGTAGCCACAGGCTTTCCTTGTGGGAAGGAGAGAAAATTGGATAGCTGTATATTATGTACTCCTGAGGTTGTTAGAACAAAGAGAATAAAGTGAAACAAGATTAAGAAGCACATTAGGCCATCTCTGACAGATCTTTTCTACTTACTGGGAAGAGTCTCCCACTGAGCTCCTGGGAGGTTCTGAGCCCCTGAGGACTCCATGAAGAAGCTAAAACTTGCAGCCACAAATGGCACTGTTTTTCTGTGCAAGGCTGAGCTATCAGGGAAGGTATCAGTGCAGCCTGTTGCTACTGATACTGTAAGCAGAAGACAGAAACAGTGGATCTTTTGTTTATCAGCCCTCTACAGTGCACAGTCCCTTTGTGAATAATAAGCTACCTTTCTGCAACTCTCATATGGTGCAATGCAACATTTTCAAGTCAGCTCAGCTAAACTGAACCTGCAATCAATTGATATCAGTGGGGTAAAATAGTCCTGATAAGAAAAATGTCTGCACAAGGAAATTCTGAGAAGCACAGTGCGAGACTACGTTAAACCAGGGAGGACATGTTCTTTCTAATAAATGCAAGTTGCTTTTGGCTGGTCTTCACATCTCAGATTTACTGCTCATACTATGGGAATCATTGTATCACCTTATCACGGGCTCATATGAAGCTGTGCTTACTCATGCTTGCAAAGCATTTAAAGATTAGAGAGAGCAGCGTCTGTAAAACCATAAAGAATACTTTGTTATCATTATTATTTCACCAGAGCAATAGGGAAATGCACTCTAAAAATGCTTCAGTTCGTTAGTTCATAACTATCTTTTAGCTGCTAAAAGCAAAAAGCAGCAAGCTGCAAGGTAGCAGGTTCAGACTTCATTTAGTCTCAATATAGGCCTATTTGTTTGCCTCTACTACAGGTGGTGATTAATTTTTACACTGTTTTTAATAAAAAGGTAAGAAGCAGATGCAGAGGTGAAGGTAAGAAGTAGATGTAAAGTAAAAGCAAATGAATCTGGGCCTCATCCTGAAACATCTGTGTCCCAAAATGTTACCCTCTAGCCCACATCCCCAGTTGCTATCCTTCTCCCTCCATAAGCTTCTGGGGTCTCATTAATGCACCAGGCAAGTCTACACAGCAAAGGGCTGTTAGAGAGCCTGAGGTAGCTTTGAGGAAACTGGCTTGTCTACAGGGTGCATTGCAATGCCATGCACGGATGCTGGCTTAGACCCCAGAGGCAATATAGCCGTGGTGTCTGTAGAGCAAAGCACCCACGCTAATTAGCCCTGCCCCTGAGGATGCTGCAGGAACGGAGCTAATTAGGTATGCTGAGAGGCACCTCTGTTAATTAGCCCAGGGAGAACAGAACAGCACTAACAGAGCTTCCGATCACGGCATTAGCTCAGGGATCTCTATAGTGTACTTGGCTGGGTAGCATAGCTGAGCCCACAGCTCTCTTGAGCACCATCTGAAGAATCTAAATACCTTCTTTCAATCCAGTCTCATCATCTGACCCTGCTTTTGCAAGTATTCATAGCTGTGTTTTTCTCTTGATGGTAGGAAAATTAAGTAAATAGATTCAAAAGAATGAAGAAAAAAAGCCAGTAAAAACCACACTACAATAATCTAGTGTTATTAAATTCAGCTACAGGTAGTGACATGCCTGTAGGGAAGCACTGGATATTCCTAACCCATCTTGATAAAAGGCATACTTTGGCTAGTGGTGCATGTTTTGCAAGCAGTCTATCTCTAAAGGTACTGTTAACTCAAGCCAACTCAGTTACAAACACAGACTATGATATATTGAGTTGTAGCCATGCAAGATTTTCCATTACTAGTTCAGGGCTGAATGAAATCATTGAGGCACAGGAACACACCTCAGAAAGATGAGCAGGAGTTTTGTCCCCTTTCCTTCTGCCCTGGCTGCACCATGCATTAGGACAGGGCTGTCCTGGCTGCTTCTCCTGCCTGCAGCAGAGCCTGGCTCACCAAGGATCACTGTCCACACCGTGCACAGCGCACACAAGGCGGGTGCCAGCGCCAAGCACCGCACGCGGCTGCGCCTCCAACTCCCAGGGTTGCTATACAACAGCACAGAGGTAAACAACACCCTGTCTCTGCTACAGCCAGCACAGATAGGAGGATGGTGATGTGACTGTTGTTAAGGGACCGCTTCCAAATGCCTTTCCAACCACCATATCATAGGTACGCATAGAAATGCTGAGTTTATGCCTCTCAAAGAGAGGCCTTTACCTTTTAAAAGGTAAAACGTGCCTGCTTTGTGCCATTCCAGGAGGGGGGTTTATGGTTCTTATTCTTGAAAAATGGAGCACAGTGATTTGCAATTACCTTCCAGACATGTGTGCAAAGGCACCCATTTCTTTCCCATGTGTTTCAGAAGAATGTTTTTGCACATGGGTGACTTCTGAATAGGACATAAGCCCTTAAGTCCCAGTTTGAGTTCTTGATCAAAATGCAAAAATGCATGGTGGTATTTTAAATCAGCTTCAAAACCTTATAACGTGAAGCTGCTGGAACCATTGAGAAAGATGAAACTATAAAAAAGTGGATATTAGGAAAACATAAATACCAGAGAAGGCAGAGGTTTCTTCTGGAATTAATGTGATTGCAGTAGAAAGAATACTTAAGTTTCTTCTACTGTAGGCTACTTTTTAGGTATATAAAAGCAAAAAAAATATGGCTCTTATCTTTCAGGTTCCCAGTAATTTGCTATTATGATATGAAGTTGGGGGAGGTGTATGTAATATATCTGAAAATCAGAGTTCAGTATTTAATCTTTACTTCTTATCCTTTAGAAAAAAAAAATCTTAAAAGTATGGTTTAAATAGCTTTATGCTAATTGTCAAAATAATATAATGTTCTATAGCATTTACTAATGCAAACTGGGTTATCTCGCGCAACCTTGACTTTATAACAGGGGTTCTGGATGTATACCAGACACACAAAATGGTCATTAACTTGATATGATATGAGAAAGGTGTTGAAGTGAATAACTTATATAGTAGTAATAGTGGTTCTGTCTATGAACAATTTATCTTGCCTTTGAATGGCAAAAAAGATACTTTAACTTGCCTTGTCTCTGGGAAACTTTAGAGTGACCTAGAGACTTCTCAGTTTCAGAGTTCAAAACTGGCCCCTCCTTTTACACTTGGCCGGTGCTTAGGCCAAAGCTGTAATACATCACAGTGTCTCACAGAGACCTAAAAAATAGAAGAGACTGAAATCCTAGGCAGGAGCATCCCATAACTCTATAAAAGTCAATGCTGTGTCCCAAAATAATGAAAATACCCCAACTCTGTCTCCAGCTGTATAAATAACTCTGATTTTCAGCTTTACTGTCAGAACTTGGCTAATACTTTCCACTTTGTTCAGTTTTACATCTACCAACAACCATTTTCTCCACTTCTATCTATTCAAAACAAAGCCTGAAGCACAAAGGTTATCAACTCCCAAAACCTCTTGTGCACAGACAGACTCACAGGGTCTCTGTCAATGAACAGCAGCTAATCATTCATTCTCATTATACTGGCACATAAATCTTCTGAGTGACCAGGGAAACCAGAAGCCTGCTAGCCTCATAACATTCCTCGCGTGCCTGCTGAAGGCGTTGTGTCTATACATTGCCCACAATTCCCAGAAACACAGAGTTAAGAATAATTCAAGAGACGTAAGAAGGACTAGGAGGGAAGGATAACCTGCACGTAAACATTGCCAACAAGTCCTCAAAACTAATTGCTTGAGGTGGTTATGAAAATAAAGAAAAAAGCCTGTGATGCTTATCAGTCTTATTTCTCAAAGGCTGACTGGCCTTAAAGTATTGCTTTACACATCACCAAAAGAAAAAAAAAAGAAATTATGTTAATACTAGAGCTTATCATTTTATTCAGCTTGAGAGTCCTTAAAGATCTGCTAATGGAGGTGCTACATGGACAGCAGTTTCATGTTTTTTGAGGTACCCTGCACTGACCCCTTCCAATCAACCACAGAAACCAGAGGTCCAGCTGACAACAAGCTGACATTCACAGAGCTACAAAGTCATCTGTGAGACAGGAAGGTCAGTCAAGTAGCCAGAAATGTGTCCAGGGTGTAAACATGGCATTTTGCAAAAACAGCATGGTCCAGATCTGCCTGACGTGCCCATACAGGCATGGCCAATGCCTTTTGTGCAAAAGGCATAAGTGCCATTTCATATGAAAAAGCATAAACATCTATCTGCCCTCCAAGCTCCTAGAATTATAAATAGTTTGAGTGACAAATACTTCTGTCACAGTGTTCAGGATACCTTCAAAAGATATTCCCAGCACTGTATATGACTAACCAAAGCCTGACAGAGTTCACCCTTATAAATATATCCTGGATAAGCCTGTTGATTTGAACAAGAATTTGTGTGTCTGTGTCTAAAGGAAGAAGAGAAGAAGCAGGAAGGTTGGTCATGTCAGTCAATTGTGTAAATTTTTCAAGCTGACTGGTAGAGTTTATTATCTATGCTCTGACAGTAATAAGAGCATTGAATTCCTAAATGTTGTGTATTACGTTGCACAACAGGTTTTATCACAGAAAAACTGAGCAGTCTTGATGAATGAAGTTTCACATAGGTTACTGTTGAAAAAAAAATTAGACATTATTTGCATAGATTGCATTAAGTTGATTGTTTCCCACCCCTCCCAAGTACCTCAGTACCTTGGAAATAAATTATAGTCAGAGGGTTATTAAAATAAAATTTTCTAAAAGTCCTGAAGTAAATTTCAAACCACAAGACAAAGCAAACAGCACTGTAGTTCTATTTTCAGACCTCCTCAAAGTTATTCATATTCTAGTTGTCAAACAATCATACGACTCCCAGACATCTTTTTTTTCCCTGAAACCCTGTTATGGAGTCTTCCACAGACTCATTAAATTATTTCCTCTTCAATATGTTGAGAAAGAAGAAAGAAGCAACCATCCTTAAGTCACATGTGTTTCTCTTTAAGAAAAAGGGTCTCCACAGTTCAACAAGGCAAATAGTTCTCTGTAAATGAAGTCATGCTGAGATTTTTAAAGCACCTAGGATTAGGAAAGCAGTATTGGAAGCAATGTCATTGTCACACAAGCTAGAAATACTCCTTCTCACCCTGTTTTTTAATTCCAGCCTTCCTGGGACAGTGCTTCAACCTGTACAAACCAGATTCTTTGCTAAATTTACAACTGTGTTGAGAAACACGTCACTACAGAGAAGCACAAGGAAAGCTGTGTGAAATATTAAGGGTTTAAATGCCTTTTTCAAAAATATTTGTTGCCATTCTGACCCAACTGGAAGAAAAAGGGAGACAAAACATTTGCAATAGCAGCTTGCCTCAGTTGGTAGAACCTGAATATGGGATTTTGCCTGGTTTATTTTAAGTCTGAGCAGCTAGCAGCTGGAGTATGTCCCACATGCTAACACTTGGAATTCCCCAGGGAGAAGGTTTGTTTCAAATGTACATGCCAGCCCTCCAAAGCTAGTTGTCTTTGTGCTTTATTAAGTTTACGTCCTCCATCCTTGCCTCAAGTCTCGATGGTAATGCAGCTATTCTGAGCAAGTGAACATTCTTGCCAGCTTCACATGGAGTGGTTTTGATTTAAATGCAATCTATGAACAATATCTACTTGCACACGCATACACACCCCGGGCAGATACTGAACAGACGCAGCCTTGCAGACTTACACAGCAGCTGTGACAACAACTGATGTCACCTCCTTTGCAGAAATTTCCACAAGCGTCTTCCAAAGGCCAAGTTAAATGAGATAGAGCTTATCAGTTTCTTTAAAGTGCTCTGGATGAGACTAGTCCATGTGACCCCCTTCCTGCCCGCGGGGGTGTGGTATGTCACAGTTCCCCTATCAGCTGGCACATGGCAGTAGGAGATATGAGACAGCAGAAAAGTAGTAGTAACAACATCAGCCTGCCGAAGACAGCGCGAATACGCTGAGTAACTCCAGTGTGTGCTCACTGACTGTCTGCAAACAGGTGGAGGGTGCTCAGCCCTGACTTCTGCTTTCACATCCCACCCGGCACAGATGGGCGGCAACGGTGCCAGCCATGCTCTGGACAGGCTACGGTTCGTTAGCGTCCTATTAACGCCTCTAGCAGTGAGTTGCAATATTCTTTTATTTCTTCACAAGCTTTCCCCTTCTTTTGGATTGTCTGTGAATAAAAAAGAAATTACTAGCAAGGATGATTTTTCCTAAAGCAATTGCTTAAGATAAATTCCCGGCCTCAGTTTTTGCAACAAAAAGATTAGAGAATTCCAGAAGATACCCTCCTCAGCTTTACTGCTAAAACTACTGAATGTTTCAGGTTTCCTTCACTGCCTTTAATTATTATTAAATGATCAGTTGTAAAGAGTTAATTTTTAAAGCTTCTCACAATGATCATTTTTATTCAAAATACCAACTAGCCAATAATATATTAACAGAAACAAATATGTTATATGTGCAAAACATCTCAATACCTCATACTTGGTAGGACAAAATGACTCTTTACTTGAAGTAATTTTAAAACACAGCCATAGTATTGAACATTGCATTCAGCAGCTTGCAATTTCCCCCCCCAGGGCTCATCCAGTTTCTCTGCATGGGCCTGTTAGCACAGAGGACAGCCTTAAGCACTTACCCCAAGCTAGTTATCATATTTTGGTTAACAAATGTTGGCAATGCAATTTTTTCTTTTTGAATGTGCCCCTTCAATGTCTGAATTCAAATTCTTGCACCAGCATAGTTACAGTCACTCTAGATCACATGGGTACATCCATTGCAACTCATGCTATTGATGACCAACTGGACCAACTGACCAACAGCCTCCAGAATACAGCAGCACAACATATAAATTCTGGGTCTAGCACAGCAATGAAATATATACAGTATACATAAGTACTCAAGAATTTGTGGCAACATTACCAAGAGAAGCTGAAATTCAGTCTTATGCTCCATTCCCAAGCTGCTACTTCTAGCCCTGCTACTGAGTGTGGAATGACAAAAGTTTGGGAATTTTAAATAAGATTTTTTTTTTGTAGTTCTGCCAGATTGTTCCAATTTTACTGCAATCTCACACCTGTTAAGAATCTCCCTGACTTGTCTAGCCAGCTCACATTGGATTAAAAAAGCTACCTTGCCTTCACCCATTTCCTCTTTCAAAGTTAAGTGAAGATAAAAAAAACAAGCCTTCTAGGGCACAGACAGCCTCTCCTATTTCAACTCTGGTGTACCCAGCTCAAAATTGTGGCTGGAACCTGGATGTTAATGTCACCTTAAATAATAATATTTTTTCAGGTGCTGGCCAGAGTTTTAAGAGATACTTCCAGCAATGAGCATATCGGAGCAGCAAAGACACAGCTGCTCAAAACAGCAACGTGCAGTGGTTATATATGCAATGAAAAAAGACCTCCTTCAAGGAAGCTATTGAAGACAGCTGCAGATCAGTCCTCCTCAAGGTTCATTAGCTTTTTTCATCTTCTGTAAGCCAGCCCTGGGCATGACTTTAGAAGATGATTAAACCAAAAATTTGTGTGTCATTACACCCTCTACAACTCCAGCTGCAACATTTTATCCGTGAAAGCCCCAGGATCCAACATCCAGCATAGAAGCCTTCCTGTCTCTACTTCCTTGGCCTGCTACTTACAATCTCTGCTCCTACCACCACCTATGTCTGAACTGTGATGGGTTAAAGACCCTTAATCCTTGCTGGAATTGTATAAACAGAAACATGGATTGCCAGCCACCTAAAATCTCCGGTGAGCCCTGGACTGTGACAGACAAAAGGCCTTTCAGTATTCTCCCCAGCAATTCTTTCACAAAGGTACAGTGAAATTTGTGCCCAAGTTCACTTCCTCTTTATGCTGTAGGGATATTCTAAAAGGTTCTGTTATGTGTAGGACAGATACATATTTATATGTAATCCTGACCATACAGATGGTGAGATGCCAGCTATGAATCAACAGAATCTACAAAGTTTTGCCAAAGGCACTCATAACTGTGAGTTGCACACATGGGTGCTTTAAGTGCTGAAAAAGGCCCTACTCTCTTTGCACCTGAAATATGGGTCCATAGCCCTTACACTTATGGCATTCACAAGCCAGTGCATGGTAGCCCATGCACAGCGATTTTTTAAATTTGAAATGCAGACACATGACCTCAGATTCCACTCATAAAGGGCTATCTGTATTGCAATGTTTGAGACTTGCAAGTGCAAACATAGCAGAGGCACTAAGGGCTTATATGAAAAAATAATTATTCCATGTAGAAAGGAAGTTGGCTTGCTTTGAGCAGAGGTGTTAATAGACTAACCTTTTTCCCCAACACCAGCCTGCTTACCTGAAAATATGAAAACATCTACTGATGCACTGTAGCACTGTATTTATTTGAGGCCAGCATCATATCCCACTCATGTTAAATGTCTTGCTGCATTTCAGACTAAGATAGTCATTAATGGGAATACCAGTTATAAGAGTCATTTAATGAAAAATAAGCCCTGGACAACTGTGCTGCAATTTTAGTAATTTGGGGGCAGAGGCGTGCAGATCATAGCACACAAATACAGCTAAATTTAAAAGAGTAGCTTCAGAATAGACACCTTCCCCCCTTCCACCAGGTTCAGGATAGTTAATAAGAGTTGGATCTTGAATGACAGTACCAAAACAGGGACTTGGCCCAGAGAGGACTTGCTTCAGCTGAGAGATATGCCAGAGTACAGATAAAACCATCAGCAACTGGAACAGTGGAAAGGATGGAAATACTACAAGGATCTAGGATAAAAAAAGGTATTTAGGTCCCGCTCAAAGGCAGCATCCCTTTGTTACCTAAACAAGATTCCTTCTCCCCATCTCCAATATATTTCAATTGCAGACAATGGTAACTCCCAAGCAGTGGCAAAAGCAACAATACCTGCACAGACATGGCATTAGTAAATTAAGCACAGGTCCACTGGCTGCTCTAGCTGTACCCGAGTAATGTTTCCCCAGCCACTCTTCTTCTTCCATTAGCAGAAAATTAGTCTCCTCTGCCAGCATAAGCATGCACATAAGTAGGCTCCTAACCCTATCAAAAGGAGTCAGAGCTGAAAACTGGGAAGACAAAAACCTACAGGAATGTTTAAACTAAGCCAGACCTTACTGAGAGAACCAAGCATTATGCAGCTATACCTATAGGCTGGGTGGGATCTAAGGAACAATGAGGGTGTGGGACAATCTCCTCACCTGCTTTCCTTCCAGCTGGAACTGAAATAGGCACGAGCTAGAAACCACTTCATAGACAGCAATATAAATGTGTCTAGAAGAGACAAGTGCTCTTGATGCAAAATAGGCAGCAGTGATGACCAAGGGCTCTTATTCTCCCAGTAAATCCCTTGTTCCTGAGGGGAATGCAGGACTAGCATGGACCTAAAACTCTGCATCTCCTTCCTTGCAGTTTAAAAATGTAGATGCTTCTTCATTCTGAAGTTCTTTTGGATATGCTTTGAGGAGGGCTAGGAAAGGATAAGCTTTGTTGTCTCAGATTGGATACACCCTTCATTACATTTTTTTTTTTCCAGCCTAAAGGGGTTTAGACAAGGGGTAGTTTCTAAGGTCGTTGGAAAGAAGACATAAAGCTGCTAGGAGGCTCAATGGAAGGTGTGGCTTACCAGCTGCTAATCTGTGTGGCAGGGGCTCCCTGGACATCCACACCTCAATGGAAGCCCTCCCATAACTCTTTCTCTCAGGACTCCATCATCCCTAGTGCTAGCATCTCTGCAATAATATTAAGATCTGATATAAGATCCAAATTAGAAAAGGAATAAAAATGGGGCTTACAGCATCTACCCCTGTCTATGCAACTCTTATCTCTGCTTCTATTAATTGATCCATCTGCTTCCCAGAACAGGAACTGTCTGCACTCAAGGGAGGACCTTACTTTTGCTCTAGTGGTGGAAATGAGTGTGCATATTTGGGGGTGTTTGTGTTCTTAGGGGGAGGTTTATAGCCTCTAAAATAAGCAAGTTGCAAGGCTTCTTTATGGAGATGCACAGCACAATTTCTCACCAAGAGCCCAATGCAGATTATGCCAGGCCATTTCATAAGATGTTGGAGTGCTAACACATGGTATGCCTAGGCACTTTTTATATATATCACAAACACCTACTTGCCTGGAAGCAAATCAATAACTCCCTACACCAAAGCTTGCATTTGTTTGCTCTTATTAGAGGTGGAATGGTGCCTGAGGGAGGGCCATAGGCATTCCATTACTTAGGATCAGTGCCTGAGCAAAATGGAAAGGCTGCTAAAAATAAGCAACATTTGCTCATTGGTATAAATAACAAAAGTGAGAGAGAAAGAAAAACAGAAAGAGAACAAGATGAAAATGAAAACTGGCCCCAGACCAGGCCTTGCAGAATGACCAGTCACCTCCTCATTGCCAATTCTCTCACCATCTCCACTATGGGCAAGATACTTTCCACTGCCAAGTGCCCTCAGCTCCTTTCCTGAGAGGACCATCACTTGCAGATTCACAGTGGGCCTGAGCATACAAGATAGCTCCCACAGCACCTCACAAAATACCACCGTGATCCCTGCAGTAACTTGTGAAGTATTTGTTCTATCTCTATTTTGTTTGTTAAGGATATTATGGAGGGGGGTGGGAAAGGGAAAAAGCTGCACTTCCAAAAGGCTATCATCATTAAAAACTTTATCCTCTCTTTATTAAAATAGAAATAACTTTTCTGGATTCCCATTTTTCTAACAGACTTCCAGAGCAAATAACTCCCAGAGCACCCTTGGCTGCCTATTTTCAAGTACTAAGGTTGAGAAAGCTAAGCCTATATATACTTGGAGGAAAATAAGAAGACCAGGCTAATTAAAAATTCACCTTTGCCCTGTATTTCTAAAAGCACTGCACACCCCCATGGCACCAGACATTTCAGGGTGAGCAGTCTTTTTACGTGAGAGTTTAAAACAGAGTATGCTTCTGGTTACTTTTCCTTTTAGTGTCTCTGTAATAAAAAGGAATAACAATTGGAAACCTGCTCCCAAAGTGGCACACTCAATCTTTCCTCTGCTTCTACTTGATGTATTCTATTGTAATAAAGTGCACACACACACACAAACCTATTAGCCCTACAATTAAACAAATAATGGCATTAACAACTCCCACCCACCGCCTTAAGCAGGTTTAGCTGGGAGAGCAGAAGCAGCTGTCTCTGTCCTGTGTCTCTGCCAGAGGTCACCATCCTGCAGCAGGATCAGCTGATCCTCCTGGATAAACTCCTGAGCAAGTGTAGTGTACAGGCTGCAGCATGATCATAAACCACCTCCAATTTCACTTTGCTCTGGCAGTAACCTCCTACAAAAATAAGGGAAAAAACCTAAGGCTGGTAACTGTTTAATCTCTTAGTATCAGATAAATCCACCTTTGATTACGTTTCAAAGCCCCAAAAACCAGAACAGTCAAGAGGTTTCTAATAATGCTCTAGGTTGCCATGAATTACATGAATTCTTGTACTGAAAAAGGTCACTAACATAGTCACTGAACTACACTGCTAATATAAGAGCTAAGGGAGGTCCTCTAAAGTGTATCCAGGCATGTGTGGACTTCAAACATTTTCAAAGCTAGCTAGCTCCATGAAATTAAGCTATTTTCAAACCTAGGACTAGGACAAGTTTGGGTATCTCCATATGGCCCCCAAGAGTGTTGCTGGATCCTACCAGCTACAAAATGATATCCAAGCTATCATTGCTACCACATGAAATCTCAAACAGTAAAGAGACGAGAGAAGGAAAGGTTCCCACTCGAGTGAGAAGTATTTTTTTCACATCAGACCAACAGATGATTGACTCAGAAGCTATCAATGTCTTTTTGGCATCCAAAGTGGAGACACACATACTTACAGTGGACTTGCTTACTGGTGGTAATTATAGAGAAAACAGCAGGTGGTTACAGTTAGGTTTCTGGTGCAGATTTCACACTGTCAGATTCACACGAAACAGAGAAAGACGTCAGTTTTGAGCAATGGTGTGAATGAGGAGAGTGCTAAACAGTAGAATACCTTGAAAGCAGGAAAATAATACATAAGGAATGCCATGGTCTCCATAGTGCAGGGAGTGTGTGCAACTCTTCTTAAAGAAGATTTTAAAATGAGGACAAGATTTATTATGTTTTGTCTAGAGCATTAGCTAAGGCATTTGAGGCTGGGAGGTGTGGGAAGACTGGAGCAATGAAGATCTTTCAAAAGAAGAATGATTTGTGATATCTGGAAGGGGTTTGTTTTACAATGCTCGAACCACATTCACGTAGCTGCAATACCACAAACTCCTGGTGTAGGTGCATCACGCTGAGAAGGGAAAATTTCTTTTGTGGCTTTCACCACACTTGTCCCAGCCTCCTACATATGGTTTGCACTGACACAGCTCCAGGTAGCCCCAAGATATCAAACCTGACACAACCATCCTGTGCACCCTTCTAAACACCACAGGCAAGCCCTGCTCCTCTCGGTCACATTTGTAATTTTAGGCACTTCCCTGCAGCTAAGGGAAACTTAGCTGTACAGAGGCAAGCAGGATCTGGTGTCTATCATGTAAATCCTGCCTAAAGTCATCCTCTAAATCTTCCATGATACATTTTCAAGACTATCTTATTTAAATGAGCACTGAGAGCATAAGAGAAGAGGACAGGGAGTAGAACAAGGCTGGCACACTGGCAAGGGCAGGCATGGAGCCAGCCAGCTCCCTCAGGGCAGGGGAGGCAGCCCTGCTCACAGTGTGCTGGAAGCCACTCTGCCGGCTATTTGTGTCACAGGCCACTCCTGAAGCCACCCTCCCAGCTATTCTTGTCACAGGCCACTCCACAGAGCCCCTGCCAGCCTCTGGAGGAGGGCATAGGCACATGATAAGGATAAGCAGGAGCTGAAACAAGATGGCACCAAATTAATTTCCCTCTGCATGACCTATGCAGTAGATTTTCTGGCATCTCCATAAGCACAAAGAGAAACCCACTGGAGTAAGCAGAGCCCTGCGTCAGCAAAACACCATCTCTCACATGAAACACTCTGGCTGGCAGAGCTGTGAAGGTGAGGATTACTCACTGTTTCCAACACTGTACCACATGTTTAAGAGATAATTATGAAGGGACAGGGAGAGGATTCATCTCATTTTCCTTTCTTCTTTCTTTAAAATAATTTCCCTCAAAAAATCAATTCAGAGAGAGGGAGTCCACTAGTTTATTACAAGGCAACAATTCTACTACGGAACACTCTGTGAATGACATCATCACAAGCATCAAGAAAGTATGAACTGAACAAGAAAAGGATTTAGATTCAGCTAGCCCAAAGTAAATAGTTCAATCAAGGAATGAAAAATAAATCTTGACAGTTGCATTCAGTTAAAAATTAAGGAAAATACATCTGAAAACCAAGGTCACCAAATCTGACCTTCTGTACTGTCCAGCCAATGAAATTTCCTCCACTTACACAGTTTTTATTTGCTGCAAGTTTTTATTAAATATTTCAGCAAACAAAAGGAAATAGCAAAACCAGAAGGGAAGCAGGACAGTATTTTTCAGGGACAGTGGAAACTAATTCTGAAAAGTGGGTCAAAGGAAATGCTAAAAGATACAAATCCATCCTACAGTTTAACTAAAGTCAGAAAGTACTAGTCTACACACAGTTATTGCAGCACTTAGTAGATAGCTCAAATTTGCCCTGGAAATTAATAGAGAGAAAGTAGAACAGTCACCCAATATGGGCAAATAGGCCAGCATTTGGGACTCAGGAAAAGGCTATGCTAATAAAATAATGTAGTGGCAAACACATGTATTTGCCACAGATCATACAAGTCCCTTTCCACCCATTTTGAGTAGAAACCTGTTTTCTGTTTATCCACTGAAGGTGCATGCTGAAGAATGGTGCCTGATGGAGAGTATAGGGCAGGAGGAGGCTGGAGGTCAGGAGAAGCTCCAGTGACCAACCATCAGCTTTTAGGTAAGGTTAATGGTGGCTCTAGTTGCATTACAAGGGAGAAAAGCACTGGAAGAAGCTCTCCCTCACAGCAGGATTAAGAGAGATTGTAAACAACAGGGAATTATGTGTTTGCATAGTCTTCAAAGAGAAAAAAGCAGCTAAACCAGGAGAAAAGAGGAGTAAGAGTGTGGTACCAGAAGGAAGCAGGGGAAGAGGGTCAAGGGTGCAGGGCAACCATTGCCTAGCCCAGGTAAGTGCCTCTGGGAGAGGCTCTCAGTGCCTACAAGAATTGCCTCCTACAGTCAGGGTGCAGCTGTGAGCCAGGCTCCCCTGGAAGCCCAGGGAGCAGCAGGAGGTGCACTCCAAGGGTGGGGAGCCTCGCCACAGGCTGCTTGGCCCAGCTCTGTGATGCTCCACGGCCACGTCTTACACCAGCTTTCTCCCTCACTGCAAATTTCATCAAGAAAATGTGTACAGCAAACAAAACCTTTGAAGGGAAACCACAAATATTGAGGAGGGTTGTCAGCAGCCATCAGACCTGTGTCCTACTTTATAACTACAAATGCAAAGTAAAGAGAGAGGTGATCTGGCAATGGCGTGAAGAGGCTGTCCCTCTGCAGCTCCAAACTTTCTCTCTGTTTCAGCCCATGCTATGCCTCCTACTTTACTTTCAAACAGCTAACTGACAGAGAAATCTATGGTGTAAGCTAGTAACTACACAAAATTAGCTCTAGCCAACTGTGAATTCATTTGCTCTTTCTATTTGCTCTTCTTTGCTGAAACATAAAATTTGATAAGAGTCAGCATATTTCACCACATTTAAGATTATAATAACATGGGCAAAGGCAGGAAGAAAATATAAATGAAAAAGATGAACAAAAATCCAGCCTAGGGACTATCATGGCAGCAGAGAAATTCAGTATACCTGAACGACTGTACTACTTTACTGCCATTTCCATTTTCTAGTTCTAGTCTAGCATCTCTAATTTAAAAAAAAAAAAAATTCCTATGAAGTATTAAAACAAAAGAAAAAGAAAAAAACCACCACCCACCCATGAAACTAACCATTCTCCAAAATGATTTGAGAGAATGCAAAGCTTTTCTGTAAGCTTTAAGTACCTCTATATGACTAATAGAAAAATAAACACCACTTGCCAAATAAATCTGCACTAATCTAATCTAACAGCATCTAACCACTCTACATGTTTCCCTATTGTTATACCCCTATGGAATGACTTTGCTAGCCCTCCCCTAAACCCATTGCTTCCTGTACCTCCTGCATCTCAAAGGCATGCTAATGAATCCTTAAGAGTTTTTCCCCTCCTTTGTTTGACACATACAACTTACTCTTTTTTTAACAGGCTAGAAACAAACAGATTGTATTTATTTACATTGTGATAGTCTCCAAAGACTCTATCCAGAAAAGCAGTGAGAGCAAAGAACCAATCATTAAAGCAAGACCACAGTTCAAGCAGCAGCAATTGATGCTTGGAGCTCAACACTGAGAAAATTTCAGATGTGAGTAGAAACAAAACAGAGTTGTTCACTGGACTCCAGCAGCACTGCAACTTATAATTTCGTTTTAAGTTATAGTTCATTTTAAACTGCAAGTTTAGTTTTCTCCACTAAATTTTTTGGTATTTCAAGTATAGGAATGTATTTCCTCTTAAGTTGGGTTTCTTCCCTTTATGTTGTCATAAAACCTGGTTTCCAACACTTCTGTCAATGAATATGAGCTATTGTGATAACGAGGAACAACCCTTATTCCCAGTCAGTTAAATCTACATGGGCAGGTCAAGAGTTATTAGAACAAAACCAAAAAAACATGCTGACAAATGGAAGTATGGTTTCTTGGCTTAGATAAGATTCAAAAAATTAAAAAGTCAAGGGAGGAATTTTCAAACATAAAAGTAAACAATAGGCTTCTAAGTCTGCACTGGGATACTCTAATTTAAACCCCAACCCTCTTTAGGAATCCATTTCAGTTTAAGAGGATCATTTTAGTTTAATAAGTTTAAGTCTCAGGCAACATACCTATGAAGCAATCTGCAAACTTAACAGCAGAGCACAGCACATGGTTCCAAGAGGACTGAACATCCCAGGAAACTACAGGGTCCTCAGTGTTGGCTGAGATATCCTTGTGTCCCCCTGCAATGCAATTACTCTGGGCAAGCACAGGAAAGGGTTCATTATTTGCCACTCTTGACAGAGCTGTCTCTGTCAAAATTTACTGCAATAATCAGGCTACACCCCTCATTTTGCTGCACAAAGCACACCCCTACTCTGTTTGAATAACCATGGAGTCACTTCTTCTTCCTGGCTGTGTGATAAAGCTTCTGAAAATGCATCACTTCAGGACAGGATAGAAAACAAACAGCAAGGCTGGCTCTGGCATAAACCAACTGCCCCTCCTCATCTCCACATCATCACACTTGCCTCTAAAAGGTGTGATGGTTAAAACAGCAAGAGCTGTCAAGGGTTAGTTTTTCCATGGGGTTTACCTAGTGGGAATCTTTAAGAAAATAAATCCAGGCTTCAGGTGAGAATGCCAAACAGTGTCAGTGATGTTAGACAGAGGTCACCAAGGTGCCCTTTTCACACTTAAAAGAATTTAAGCTTGCATTTGTATTGAAGGAAGAAGGTAGGAAACCTTACAGCTGAAAAAATAGTTTAATTCTGAATTTTGAGGGCAGGAGATGCCAACCAGGTGAATAAAAAAAGACTTCTCCCCTTCTGTAATCAATCAAAATAGATATTTCAGGAAGAGTGGGCACTCCCAGATGTTCTCCTGAACCACCTGTAAATTTTCAAACATATTTAGGCTGAGCTTTAATCAGATGGCCAGCAGAGACAATCATCCCACTCTTGCAAACAATTCACTGTATGACCTTAAATAAATCACTTGCATATGGTCAGCACTAGAGAAGAAGAAAGTTTCCTGCTTCTTTTCATGTATAGAGGCATTGCAAGGGGGGCAGGGAACAGAGTTCATACTGCATTATTCACAGGGAATCTTCACTTTTTTAATTTTGGGAAGAGATTTTTAAATGTACCACAAAAGTACTGGTACAAGTAAATAAGGGAGAGAGGGGGATTTTCAGTTGTACCTGGTGACATTCCAAAATAACAAAAATATATGAGAAAATACTTGAAGAAAAGCTTTCATTAGAGAAAATTAGGGATTGTCATAACTCAGAAAGAATAGAAACAGTCATCCACGAGCTTGACAGAACATGTAATGTTCCTCTCCCCTGCCTTTGAAGGTCACCTTTATTCTTGATGAGATTCTCTCTCTGCAGCAGGCGTGAGCGAACAAAAACGCTTCACATGTGTCTTCTGAGCTTTTGTACCAAACTAAGTTTCCCATGACATTCCCTGGTTTCTCTTCCCACTTATCAGCTATTGATACTTCTCTCATGTCCAGAAACCAATTAATTTATATCAACAGGATGGGGATGTCTATAACCAGACCTGACTAGCCAAAGATGAGTCTGCCTGTAGGTTTGCTTTTAGGTACTGCTGCTTCAACTAGGCAGCACCAAGAGGGGATCAAAAAAAACCAAAACAGACCAGCCTGGGTGAAGTGCAAGGTACACCTGGATCACAAAATGAAACTGGATTTTCTGGGTCCTCTTTCCCTGCACCCCCAGCCTGTGCTCCTCAGGTGCTGTACCCAGGCCCTACAGACAAGGCCCCCGCAGTACAAAGCACAGTTGGCAGCTAATTTGGATTTAGCCATTTCACACTTGCAAGCCAGGGATTCAAAGCCAAATATCAGGGCCCCCTCCTACTTTCCAACACAGAAACAATTTAAAACAGATCTAACACCTATGTAGTACTGATTTGGTTATCTTCAAAATCCCCATTGTTCTGTTTAAAGAGCATATCCTCCTAGAATAGCCTCCTTTTGATAAACAACTCCTTCTGCATGTCAGCCAAACAACAGTTTTGCTCTTTATCACAAGTGGACCAGCAGCAGAAACAGTGTGTGGCGAAGTGAGGGAGGAGGGAGTTTTAGCTGAAAATAGAGTTCATTGTCAGCTGGACTTTAGACTCAGGTTTTTAAATAGGTTTTGGAATGTGGATATGAAGCAGTTAAAAGAACCCTACCTCCAGTCCTTAAAGGAAAAAACCCTTTATTCACACACTTTAAAATCATAGTAGAACCTTCGGTAACAGGGTCATTTGTGTGTTGTACACAAAAGTTTCTTGTATAAGAAGGTAAAAGTATTCAGGAAAAAAAATATTAGCTCCTCAGAAATCAAACAAATAACAAACAAAAATTCTTAAATAAAAATATGCAACACCAAATAACCTGTTTTAAAAAAAAGTTTTAAAAAAACACATGATGAAATTTAAATACTTTTTAAAACCCATAATAACAGGTACATAATTTTAAATGGTTGTATAAGCCAGAGATTTCTGTGCCTTGTACACAGTTAGTGGACAACAAAAAAGTTGCTACAAATTATTCATATTTTCTTACATTCCAGATATGCACATGGAGGAATGTGACAGTTTCTGAAGTGTTTATTTTATGAAAAATATTGACTCTTTTCAGTAATATATTATTGGATTATTCTATAATGACACTATGTAGTTAGATTGTATATTTTGCTTCAAATATCCCCTCAGCGTGGCTGAAAATAGTTTTATTTCTTCATTTGCTAGGATTACTTGACATATGCATGGGATATGCACAACCGAAAATCTGCCACAAAACCAAACAAAAAATCTTATTTTGTGTGTTCCATGAAGAGCAAGCTATCCTAAGAAACCTGATGGTATAAATGATGGTATGACTGACTTCAGTAATCATCAACATATGTGGGAAAGGGAAAAATTGGAAAACATCTACACCTAAACATAAAAAGTAATGATCAGAGCAAAACATAGCCTGAAACTATGCAGCTCCGGCAAAGTCTATGTGCTTTATTAGCACCTACATAAAATGATCTTGTAATTAGAGGCAGTATTCCTACCGAAATCTTATGTTAAAAAACGCTGTTAGGTCCACAAGCTGCCAGAGAAAACCCATCACTTTGTTCTCAGAAGTTTGCTGAAAAGCTGTAAGTGGCCTAAACAACACAAACTTCAACATCTTGGGCAGTGCTATCTGCTGCCGGGGCCGCGGCGTGACCCCGCTCGCACAAACAGGCAAGGATAAGGATAAGGGCTTGGAAAACATCGGCCCTGGCTCCTGGGCTTCTCACAGATAGAGCATCTGGGCAGCGTTAACTGTGGCATCCTGTAAACACCGGCTGGACCGTGATAGAGCCCAACACAGGCAACAAAGCCACCGTGTGACACCGCTCCCTCTGTTCTGGTGGCAATCCAACCTCCGAGCCAAATGTTGAGCTTGTGGAAATGAGCTCTGGAAGTAGTTAAAGAAGTGTTTACAGCACAGTTTGCAAAAGATAAGGAGACAAGATGCTCTTCAAAAGTCAGGGAAATCTGTCTCAGCATAGGCTTTTTTCTCCTGTTGAACCAAGGGCCACAGATACCTCAAACCAACTTCAGCCAGAAATTCGCGCTGACTTCTTGCAGATTTCCAACGTCTAGCAAGACTGGCTAGCAAAGTCTTGGTCCACTAACTTCATATGGCAAAGCTCACTACTGGCCAGAGGTGACAGAAGTTCTCAAAAAATCTTATATATAAGGCAATAAACTTCCCAGATCTTGCCATTACCATTTAAATTGGCCAACCAGCCTTTATGCACAGCACCTGTATGCAAACCATCAAATGAGATGGGAAAAACTTGGAATATAACTGTTGTGCAATTGACAGAAAGGAATTTATGTTGATTTTCTTTTTACTAACAAGATCTTCTGTATCTTGGTGGTAAAACATTCCATCAATTCTATTTTCTAGAGAAACAGAAGTTCCATTCATTCAAGGCTCCTGTACTCAGAAATGAGTGGCAGCAAGGGTTTACAATTGTTAACCTGATCTTCCTCCCATTTGTGACCATCTAACTTCCTTGTAACAACTACAGTAATTGCTGCTACCAAAGAACAGCTGTTTTAAATGCATTTTGGCTAGCTTCTGCTACAGTTGGGAAGTTTGAATGGTGGAGGATGACCTTTTCCTTTGACCAGTCTCCAGAAGTTCTGCCTGGACTGCTAACAAGCACTCAGCCTTAATATGAAAGCCTACTCAGTGCATCAAGGGAAAACAAGTACCTCTTACAACAATGCTTCACACTTGTAAAAACCTAGAAATCTTCTATTATAATAAGGACAGTTGGCATTTTATGTTTATCATACATTCAACAGCAAGAAAGAGATACAAACTATCTACTCTTGCAGAGACTTTTTGTTTTCATAAGTTTGGGTGGTGGGATGGTTTTTTTTTATTTTACTTGGTATTTTGTTGTTGTTTTGTTGGGTTTTTTTTCTTTTTAACTGAAATAATATATGTTCAAATAAAGCGTATGGTTGATTTCTATGTAAAGAAAGATAAATGCTTTCCATCTTTTAAAGTCAGCTCCAACTGAAAGAAACCTAGAGTCAAATAAAGAGAAAAGCAATAGATTTCTTTTTAAGGAGAAGTAGTTAACTTACCTAGTAAAGGAAATATTTGAATTTAAGGACTTTGAGCAACATTGCTGGAAAAAAACCCATTCTATGCATTCATGCCATTGTGCTACAGACAGAAGAACATACACATAGCAATTATATGCAGATATGTCATTGAGGAAAACTGTGTTATGACATTAAACAGAGAGATGAAAATTAGCAGCAAACTAAAGGTGGAACATAAGAATCCAGTTTTGCACCTAGGGTTCTGTCAACATGCTCTAAATATTCAGAATACAAGCTCAGGATCCTCAAGAGTACTGTGAAGAGAACCTAGGTTCATTTCAATGACACAGAACAACTCCTTTAAGAAAACAAAATTACATGCAGAACTGTAGAGGTCCACCAGGTAGCACAGGGGGTAACAGCAAAAAGAGTCCCCTGTTCACAATGCTCCTTGGTACAGCTTCTACAAAATAATCATTTTTCTCCCATTTCCCTTGCTTTTACTTTTAATAAATTTACAAATGCTTATGAAAAGAAAACATAAGATTGCATCTGGTTTGTCTGTGGTGCCATTTGTTGCTATATGGAGACTGCTTGGAAAAGGTGATGAGTGGTAAGTTGGTGAAAGATATTAGTAAAGAAACAATAGAGAAATTGCTCTCAGTGTTGTGCTTAACCATTTAGTGTTCACATCTTGGTTTCACCCTCTTCTCTGGGAGGCCTAAGCAGAGTATAATGATTACATCACCCTGTACAAGCTGCTTCCCTCCAAAACATTAGTAAATGTCTCCTTTTTACTTCCTTTTACACAGTGTATGTAAAATTATTCTTGGGAGTGGGGGGAAGCAATTCACTGAAATGCTATTTTTTTTCCTTATTTGCTCCTTTAGCAGAACTGAACAACATCTTTTAATAAAAAGGATGATTTGCATGTTCAGCACAATTCAAACACCATCAAATTTATTTCTTCCTAAAAGTGTAGAGAATGAAGATATTTAAAGGAAGAACTCTGCCCTTGATTCCCACTGAGCAGCAAGCTGAAGCATGCAAACCACTAAGTACTCACTGTACAGATAAAACTTCATTGAATGCAAAAAGCACCCCTTCAAGAGCCTTTAAGAAAGGAAAAAAAAAAAGGCCACATAAAAATGATTTGCAGTTTCCCAATGAACACATCAATTTACTTAATTAAATATTGCTTTCAAAGTTGCAGTCACAATAGCCCTTGTCCCCTGCCAGTTGCAGTAAGAAAGATACATTGAACAAGGGTGTCAGCTGAATACTAGCATTGATGTTAATGCCAACTGTCCAAAGCCCTGCCAAGTTGCTGACGTTTGGAGCAAGGACTCCCTCATTTTCAGCTCTTTTTAAAGCTTTGTCAAAGTCCTGAAATTCTAGAAGCCAAATTCTGTGCATTTTGCAGACGTACACGACCTTAAATTTTCAAACAGGAGAAGATCCATCCAACATCCTGAGTTTTTTTAACAGAAATAATTTGAAAGTTATTTTCACTTTCATTGCTGACTACCATATCTTGATCCCACATTTCATTATATTTAAACTCAATTTGTGAGCTTATGTTTTGACTAAGATTAACAATAAAAATTTACATCTACATTTTTTTCTTGGTTTCTCATTTCAGCACAGGATGTGGAAACTCAGATGCATTCCATTAAGTATTTCTGTAGTTTTGCCTGCACCCTCAATTAACTGAAGTTTAATAATTTTTAGCAGAAGAAAAAATTGTTGTAGTCGTTTTCTCCAAAACCAAGTCAGTTTTGAGAAATACTGTCATTCTGCAGCTCCTTGGGCATCAGGATTGAAAGGTAAGACCACACAAAGAGCAGTGAGAACAGTGAAGACAAACTTTTTTTTTTCTTTCTTTCTTTCTTTCCTGCTCCACTTTCTCCTTTTTCACTTTCAGTGATAGAGGCATAAAAAGCAGCAACAGGATTTGACCAGTGACCCTGGGAGCAAAGCAGGATAGGCACATCTATGGAACCTTTTCAGTTACCTTACAGTTAAGTTCAGACTTACTATCACCTTCCACTCCTTGAAACAGAAATTACAATGATGGCATTTCTCATAGGTGGGTGCCTTAGCCCAGACTCTTGGTGAGGCCAGTCTTGTCGTTGAAGAGTTTCAAGGTGAGGTGCATAAATAATCGGTCACAGACACTGCCTAATCACTCCTTGTTGTCAGCTTCATTCCAGAGGCAACTGCATTTAACTCTGACATACTGAAGACATGCAGCTAAGCTTCACATCTTCTCAGACTTTTTTGTTTCCCCCTGGATGTTCTCAAAATCTGCTCTTTCACTGTCACTCTGTCCAAAGCCACATGAACAGAGAGCATGCACAAAGTAGAAAGCTTTGCCCTTCTGAAGTTGTACCCAAAGCTCTTCCTTTCCCTCTTTATTTTTTTAAGAAATCTTTAGTTAGTCATACTTTAAGACCTAATACCAGACAAGTGACCTTATTATTTGCTTGGGCATGAGCAACATTATTTTATATTGTAAGATCTAATCCATATTTGGAAATTTATATTTTAGAACACATCATTTGTAACTTTTTAAAGAAAATAAGAGTAGTGACCTCCTAAAAATCATGACATGCCAAGATTGTTTTATAGTCAATTATATTTTAGTTTAACACAAACACATGCTATGTCCAGTAATAACCCAACATTAATAAAAGGAAGTTTAAAAAAGCCCCAAATCTAGTCCCGAATTCCTATGACACAAACACATTTAAACACATATAAAACAACATTTCCACTCATTTGAAGTAGGAGCTTATCCTCATAGTCTTATTCTCTGCTTTGGAGTTAGTTTTTAAGCAAAGTTAGGGACCTCAATTCTAAATGTTTAACCTAAATTGGAGCAAAATGTCACTGTGGTACATAGGCATAGAAGGGGAGAGGAAAAAAAAAATCTGTCACTCTTCAGACAAACTGTCTTCACAAAGAGCAGAGAGTGCTGAACACCTTGCAAGCCAGCCTGGGTTCTGCATTTTAATTAAATTACTAAAGTCATTTTACTCAGAACACAAAAAACAATAACTGAATGTCTTCATGATTCCCTAGTGCATAACTTGAATATTGCATGTTCCTTCCATTGCTTTGTCCAGGCCTCCAAAGCCTCAGAGAGACTGTTGCACCATTTCTTGAGGCATTTGTCCCAATATTTCAATGGCAAACCAAATAAGAGGCAAAGAATAAAAGGGACTATAACAGCAGAGGGTGATTCTCTCTGTTGTGTAACATCACAGCTTGAAATTACAATGAAATCAGTCATACAGAAAAAAAAAAGCTAACTTATAAATTACATTTCATGTAAAAATGCTTCATATTTTTAAAGTACTCCTCACATGGCAGTGAACTCATAAGCCAGTTCCAAGTGACTCCCACGATGAAATTTTGCCCACAGAACCAAAGCAGCAGGATGAACAAACGTGGGAATGAAGGACCAAGTGTTAAGTCTTTGAACTTACAGATGTGAGCTTGGTGCCATCAGCAGTCTGAGCATCATCTGGTAGGTATATTGGGGTCTCTTTACTGCTGTGCTTTTGCCACTTTCCTGCAATGATGGCTAACATCTGACTGATATATTATTTTACAATGAGAAACAGAAATCATTCTCATCCTGATTTCCCCGCTAACATACCCACAGCTCAAATCATGTTTTTGCATCCAGAGTTCCATCTATTATTTTCTGCCAGCAACTAAGAGACCATTTCTGTGTTTCTCTTTTACAAGCAGAAGTCATTCAATAAGTCACCAAACTGCTTTTTTTTTCTCTGAGATCTACATACAGCTCAACAGATCCTCACATCTGGCACTGCACCATTTATTCAATCCTAGAAAACTGCTCTTTACTGCACACTGAAACAGAGAAAGACTAATAGTTCTTATTCAGTTTAGTGCCATTGGTCACCGTAACTTACTTAAAGAGTATTCATGTGCCCCAAGCACTGCTCAGGTGCAATCCAACTGCTCTGTGCAACATGCTGGAAGGCAGCAGCTAACTGCCCAGTTGTGGAGAAGGAATGCAGTGACTCAGGACAAAAGCCCAGCTCTCCCAGAAAATGCTGTGTGCTCTTGAGTGTTTACGCAGAGCAGGCAAACCTTTTCTACTTGGCTGTTTCCAGGCACACATCAGATGGCCTCATGCCACAGCAGAAGCCAGGATTTTGCTTTTCTTCTTCCAAAGGATAAAAGGCCTGAATCAACCACTGGTATAGGTCCTGAAATCCTGAGTTTTTCAAACCTTCAAGTTTTTTTTTAGTTTTTCACACCTAAACCAGAGTTGCTCTCAAGAAGCATTGGTGTCTTCACACACACTTTAAAAACATCAAGGAAAAACCCCCAGCTCTTTCAATGTAAGCTGCTCTTGCAGCTCTACATTGTGCTACAGCTTTTCATTCATCTTTCTTGTTTTTATCAAGTGAGGATGACTAATGTGCTATTGTGATGCACTTTTCTCAGAAATGTGGCCAACTGAGGCTGCTTCCACTCCAGTTCCATGGATGTTTAACATTAAAAAGGAGTGCTCAGGCAGACAATGGGGAAGTCATTACACCCCTCTTTAAAACAACAGGCCCTATGCATAAGCCATGCTCTCATGCAAATCTCTCATGCACAGAATGGTGAACTCTTCTCTTCCAGTGTCAGGAAGATTTCACTAGTCATCCCATGGCTGTAAAAGTGGCAGTACCTGAGCCCCACAGGAAGCACAGGGTTTGTCTTCAGCAGCTTATGGTGGCTGGTGGCATTCCTTAACCCTCTCTCTGCCCTACCAGGTTCTTGCAGTTTGGCCAGGAAGTCCAGATGGGGCAAACATCTTCAAAATCATTCATCCTAGGCCAAGAAATGCTCTTCCAGCTCAGCACAACTTTAACCAAACCTGGGAAGGAATGTAACACTTTGTGACACAAAACCAATGTATAAGACCTCAACATGAAACCACGCATCGGCTTCAGTTGGGTCAGGGTTTTATGCCTCACCCCTAGAGAACTGCTGAATATTCATTTTAGTCCCTAAAATACAAAGACAAATGATGTCCCAGAGCACAACTGATAAGGAAGGTAGCATTGTTTTGCTGTGAGACTATTTCAAATAATTCCTTGAAAAGCAGACCCTCAAGCACAGTTATAGTCAATTATACTGTGCTTCTGGCTATCATGTATGAGGCTTTACATAGACTCTGCTTCAACAACTTTTACTAAATTTAAATGTTTCAGTTTGAACAAGGCCTTGACTTCCCTAGACTAAAGATTTACTTTTGACAGAAAATTGTAACAGGTTTCAACATTTTAAGCCATGCTCAGCCCAGAATAATGACTTCTCTGCAACACAAAATATGCAAACACATATTTTTAAGATGGCTGGCTATCCCAAAATCAGGCAGCTTTTTCAACTGTTTGTGTAGGTCAGTAAAATTCATTGCAGCACAAGCTACTAGGTCTCAATTCATATTTCAAGGCCTCCAATTTTCATTTTTTCTGGCAAAAGCATCCTTGTCTTTCCATTCCTATTGGAGAAGACTTGCAGTTTCAACTTCAGCTCTAAAACTGGGAGAGTCAATGCAGAAAAAGACTAATTACTTTTGACCGTGACATTTACATGGGCCTACAGTTATCTGCACAAAAAGGTTATTAAAAGAGCATTTTTGAACAGCAGTAGTAGATATTCTTAAATACATTGCTCAGCCATAGTAAATACAATCACTTTATTCATCTCTTTGTGGAAAGATAACACTTATTCATGCCTTATTATCCTAAAAAAAAAAATCCTTTGAGCACATCATTCACTGTGTCTGTGATTTAAAAAAAGAAAATTTTCTTACCCTAACCAAAGGGATGAAATTATTCTCTGAATCATGTTCTTAAATTATATATGCCTCCATCTTATACTTACTTAAAAAAAACAGGAACAAAAGAAACAAAAATGTTAAATTAGATCGAGTTGACTTATACCTCAGGCCCAAATCAGCCATATTCAAGACTATTTCAAGACTATATTTTCATTGAAAATATACTATTATGTCACAAACGTTTTGAAAATCACAGTCTTTGAAAAAGCTGGCATCTAGATGTGTTGCTCAGAAAGCCGCGGTATCTTTTAAACAACAGAAACAAAAGCTAGAACCCAATTCCAAACACAGAACTAAATTTGTTCCTCCATATTAGAAATTTCCATATGATAATTCACACTAGATGTAAACCAACATTCTTTTCTCACCTCAGTGAAAATTCCTTGAAAGGAGATTGAATAATAAAATCACCAAGACATATAGATAGAGAACATTTTAGCAGCAGAAAGAGTTTCATTCCAACTCTCTAGGCTTTAAAAGTACAAATTTATAGCAAGATCCTCCTTAGAAGTGTGAAGCTGTGTCATGCTCACAGCTCATTTTATACTACTTTTTTTGCTGCAAATGAATAAATCCGGAAATGCAAACTTTGATTTTTAATTTTTTTCACCTAACAATCTCAATCTGAAGTAGGAAAGTGCTAAGGCATACAGAAACTACTTGCTTATCTGGTTCTATGTTTGACAGAATTTCACTGACTTCTCTTGTGGCTACACAGAGGAAGTTAAGGACAAACTATTTAATGATGATCCTAGCTAGAGACTATATGAATTTGAAAAATCTCTCACCATGCTTGCTGAACAAACATACATCTGCTCCTTTCATGGGCTAACACTTGTCTGAAAGAGAATGGCATTGCTGAGAGAAAAAAGGGGAATCTGTTTGCTTTATTTCCCCATATAATTTCATTAAAGGGAATGAAATCATCCCTCTCATCAAGACTATTTGACATTTCCCACTGCAAACAATCCTATGCAGGGCAGGTGAAAAGGTGGGCATTGCATTAAGCTGTGAAAAAAAAAAATGCTAATTATCCTGCTTTTTCTTCTCCATGACTGACTTGGTACACAGCAATTTTCTAATGCTCTGGCTAACAACAGCAGACAGGAAGAGTGTAGTTCAGCCTCGTTTATATTTAGGAAGAGGAGCACTCACTTCCCACAATTACTCCTTGAATACAGCACAAAGCCAAAGGAGCAACAGGGGAAACAGAGATGGCTTCCATGTGTGTAAGAATATTGTTTCTCTCCTTTGAAAAGCTTGCCATTAGACAATCCCATAATATGGAGGACACTTTAAGAGAAAAGAAAAACATTGATCTGTTTCTAGTGAATAAAAGCAAAATTACAGAACAGTTGTGCCACATTTACCATCATGGAATAATTTCTCTCAAAAAGTTCATTATCGTTTGCAGACAGAAATTTAGGTAGCAAATCAGAAAACTGGAGAGGTTAACAGAAGGGAAATTCTGTAGGTATTTCCTGAACTGGTCTTGGCACTTGTAGACCCCTTACTTAACAGTGGATCAGCAACCCACCAAAACTACCCAGGATCCATCTTGTGCCATACCAGGGGACAGAATGAGTGTAGCCTGCTGTCCTACATCCACCAGAGCAGCAGGGAAAGGGAGGGATGAGCCCCTTTTCTCAAAGGTAAACCAGCAGGTCAGCCCAGCTGTGATCCTGAGCCATGGCACCCAGCAGCTTCTGCCCTCTCTGCCACAACACAGACTGCTTCATGGCTGAAGAAAAAAAATCAAATCCAAAAAACAACCCCAACAATAAATAACAAAACAACAAGGGGTTTATATTTCCTCACAAGATATTCCATATATTGTCTTCATGCTGTGTTTATTGGGACTACCACCACAAAGCAGGTACCTGAGAGGTGGATGACCAAGAGAAAAGGAACCAACAGCAGACAGGATCTCTTTCATTGATATACTGACTAGAATTTGGGACATTTGGGCTAAATTCTGTATTTCTTACAAACTTCCTACAGGACTTCAGATTGTATGTGATCTAATAACTTTTTTCTGTATAATTTTTTTGGCTAGCAACTATATGAGCTCTTGTGTGTTAATATAAACTTTCCAGGGCAGAGTTTTCCTGTCACTAGATTTAAAGGCAAGTGAGCTTATCTTTGGTGCATAAAAGTAATAATAACAGGGTTGAGAGGAAACATTAGAAGGGAAAGAATAAGGAAATAGGTTTTAACTCCATTGCTTTAGGTAGAAATGAGCTTTTAAAATTTTGCTCCACGTATTACACATGCAATCCAGTATTATTTTAGCTAACCCCAAAAATCATTCAGTCCAGTATACACAATGTTTGTTAAGTAATATCTATGCACACAAACAAGAACACTGTCCTTCTAAAGCAACACATCTGTTCCTTTACTGTATTTCCCATGCAAAGAGATAATTCAGTTTATGAAACCAGAGCACTAACGAAAACCAATATATTGAGCAGTGAGATGCAAGCCCAAACAAACTGCGCAACACGGAGAGCGGAGTTAAGCAATGATGACGCACAGACTGCACAACCCAAAAAAGGGGAGGGTCATAACACATAAATACACTTGTACCTGGGGACTGGGAATAACTACCAAGCATTCCCATGTTTGTTCTTACTTTATATTTTTTGGACTTTGCACCCAAGCACTTTGATGTTTATTACTTTAGTGGTTTTATCAGTTATAAAATGAACTAATCAGTCTGCAACAGTTAGGATCTGTTATTTTAACCAATCTTCATGCGAACAGCAAACAGAAAATCCAAACTCCACAGTGAACAGTAATGGCATAAATAAGCATAGACCCATTCATGTGACAAACACTGCACTCATACCAATATATGTCAGGAAGTCAAGCTGTCCTTACTTACAGCACATGACAACTGGGCCCTATTGGGTTTCCTCCTGGCTGTATTTCTCCAGCAGTGGGGCAGAGTGAACACATTGGAAGGAGAGGAGATTCTGATAGAGATAACAGGTTGTATGTGTAGGTTGATTATTGGTGAATGACCAGTGTATGATTGACATATTCCAGACTCTCTGGCCTTTTGATGTTGCTTGTAAGAATGAAGGCATCTATTTGTGTCTTTAAAATTGCAATAAAAGCACCAAATTCGAGGTGCTTCTCTCAATGCATTTAAGAGCAGAAGGCTGAAAGGTTCAAAGTAACCAGCTTCTCGTCCAGAGATCCAAGGTTAAACAAATAAAGTTCCTCTAGTCTCAATTTGCTATTATCTGCAATAAAAAGGCAATGACCATATAACAATAAATATTGCAGCATAAAAGCAACTAGGCTGAAGAAACTGAAAAAGCTTATCGACCTGAAGGGAGAAGAGCAATGTCTGGTCAATATCAGCTCCAGTCCATGAAAGAAGCCTTCATCTATTGCTTTTCCTTTCTTGTCCCTTTGCCTAGTATGTTACTGGAGTACAGAGTGCCCTGGATTCCAGTGACGATGATATAACAGGTTCCAAGCTGAAGTGCAGAAAACTTAAAATCTTGTGTTTAAATTATGGAAGATTCAGACAAGATTATAGCATGGTATTACCACCACCAGCACTTTACTTTTTCCTACTTTCTCCAAACCTTTCACAGGCACCTTTGCATGAACCAATGAGGCAGGCAAATTTTATCACTCCTCTTTATTCAGAGAGGAAGAAAGACCATCTCAGAATTAAGCCTAAAAAAACCCATATCACTCAGATCTCCTGAATCCCAAAGTCTCAGCATTACTTCAACAGTGTTGTCGAGATCTGGATCGGACAACAAGAGGAAAAGTTCTGACACCTCCCTATAATAGGCTGTGCTGAGGGAAACAGATGAAGCAGAACAGGAAAACTGCCCAAGAGATACCATATAAACCCAAGCAAGGGCTTATCTGAGGACAAGGAAGAGGTACAGAACGCTTTAGAGCCTCAAGTCTCCCAGCACATCCAGGATGATTCAGCAGCTGGGCAGGCATGAGTCACTTTTGCAGGCACACCGACTCGGCTCAGGAAGCTGATGCAGTGAGACAGAGCACTGCTGCACCATTCCTCTGGGGGAGTGAGAGCAGGAACTGCAGCCGATGATCCCATCGCAGCCAGGAAGAGAAACAAACACAAAGCTGAACTCGTCCTTCTCCCGTAGTCAGGACTTAGCAAACAGCCCAGAGCTCAGCATTGTGACGTTCAAGTTTAAGCCTAATCTCACGTCTTTTGGAGACCGCTCAATGCAGATGGTTTAATTCTCTTATGTCATTACTTGTTTTGAAGGTGAAAAATATGGTTTTCTAGGTCTCTTTAAAATTGTATCTATAACTTGCTCAGTCTTGCAGACAGTTCCTGGGCAGACTTGCATACTTGACCTCCATCTACTGAGGATTTTAAAATATCCTCATTGCCAGGGGGCTTGTGAACAGTGACAAAGAGTCTGTAACCTTTAATACTGACTGAAACATGAAAAGACATTCATTATCCAGTTAAAAATATGTCAAATCTACAAACTTCCATAAGTTTCTTTCTTTTAAGAGCTGGCAGAATTCACTATATTGGGATGACTGCAAACAGTTGGCTCCCCATTGTTACAAGAGTTAATCATTAGGCCATTATTAGTAAGGCTCAAAATGATGAGAGCAGAGAGAGAGTCAATTTTTTGTCAAAGGTCTGGGAAAAAGACACAACACAAAGTCCAAGCCCATCAGCACAGGAAGGTGAAAAAAGCTAGTCCATTCCCACTGAGATGGCCTCCAAATATACAAAATCATTTCTAATAAAAATCAGAATGTATTTTAAATTCCATTTTAATAGGTGCTAAGTGCATGCAAACAGAAATAATTAAGATGATCAGTCTGCAAGGAGGAAAACACATAAAAAGAACATGAGTACTTCAAAGGGTTAACTAATCATAGTAGTAGCTATTAATTACATCATAATTATTAATTATAATGTAAGAGACCTCTGGCTGTTCTTTTGCAAGGAGCTTAAAATAATTTCCAGGCACTACATTAAGTTAAGCAACAGGAAGGCATTCCTGAAACAGCTTTTGAGTAGCAAATTTCACTTTAGCAAAAATATTTCTTTCTACAGAATATCAAAATTCCAAAAACTTCTTTAACTGTCTCAATAAGATGCACTATGACTGAACCTTAACAAATCTGAAGAAGAGGGGATATTCTGTGATGAAGATTTTCATTATTTGGGTTTTCATAATTCATCTGGGTATTTGTTAAACTGGAGATTAAGTGTATATATTTATAGATGCATAAAGTGATGGTCTATATTAAATAATTATATATAGAAATACACAAATATGTATAACACCTAAATCTCTAGAGTTTTTCTGGGGCAAAAAAAGTCTTTTTTTCCCACCAGTTCTATTCTCAAACATTCTCAGAGGCAAACACCATAGTTACTAGTTGCAGGCAGGTAATTAAGAATCACATTTAAGGACTGTCCAAAAGTCATTCAGAGCCAGAGGCAGCACGGAGAGCAAAGTCTGCCTCTGGCTCTGCAGCCTGCTTTGCTTTCGAGGTGCAGGAGCTCGGGATGCAATCCGCTGCCGGGTGCCAGCGGCGAGGTGCTGGGCTGGCACGGGGCAGGCACCGGCACACCGCGGGCAGCGGGGGCACGGGGCAGGAGCAGGCTGCTTCTCGTAGGCACCACGCTAAAACAGGCTTTACACCGAGAATGCAAGATTAAGGCATGCTGCCTGCCACTTGCACAGCTTTTAAATCTCTTTTGAACTCTTTTGCTTGGTGAATGTCCTTACTAATGTGGCCTAGGTAGCTGTGTCACTTGTGTGACAGTCTTCTGTCACTTGTGTGACAGTCTTCTGTGTGGCACAGCCTTTAAGCTCTTGGCAATACTGCTTTTTGGAGGCCCACCTCCATAACCGATGGGACATAAGCAAAGTTATGCTTCCTAAATTCTTTTTTCTACCCTATGCTGCTTCTTTGTCTGCATTAGAAAGTATCGCACCAGCAAGTTGCGTATCTATTCTTTTTCATTGACTAAAATAACCCAAATAATTATGAAAAGTATGGAAGAGAAAAATAACTCCACTAGTAGCATGTGGCTTATATTCCACATTTAAGCATTGCCAAGCGATGAAGCCATTCTGTACATTTTATTTCATTGAATTTTAGCATGTTTGAGTCCACTGGGAAACTTGCCTCAGTAGCTTAAAGCAGCTTATCCTTCTTGGACCCAAAAGTGGTCCTCAAAATACACAAACTCTATGCAGGTGGAGTTGCATCAGAAGTATTTTCTACACTTCATGTAATAAAGAAAAAAGAATAGGAAAATAACACTTTTACATATTCATCTGCAACTCCAGCTTTTTGTCTCATGAAGTCACAAAACCACACAACATGCTTACATCACTGCCAAAATTCAAAAACTATAAATAGGTCTATAACCTTTTGCTTCAAATTGGAATATGGGATTCTTTTCAAAAGACAGAAAAGAAAATGGAAAATTTATTACTCAAAAATAAACAATGTCCCTTCTATACAAGCATTGTAGCACATATGTTCAACAGTAACCAAAGTGTGATGTCAGAAAAGAAAATAACCCAGAGAATTATGATTTTTGGGTGAGGATATAAACAGCAGGAACAGACGAGCATTTAAAAATAAAGAGCCTATTATATTCAAATAAAACAAAGAATGAGGAGAAAAAAATAATAAGCTACAAAAATATATCTGTCAGCGAAGCTGTTTTGAGACTGAATGCTTCCCCCGTGAGATTCTCAGGAAACACCAGGCACCCTCCAGGTTTAAAGCTTTCATCCCTGGGCTCTGAGCTATATTGGTTTCCTGTATAAAAGGAATTGAGACGAGAAGAAAACATTTGACCGACTGCCCCAGCAATCATACAATGTTTTATACTTCGTGGAGCGCTGCCTAACACAACAAACCCAGTATTGTTACAGAGGACTCAAAGAGTCCAACCAATTATGTCCCTTCATGGCTACAGCTACACTCGCCTTTGATCACCAGTTCTAACTACCAGCAGTAAAGCAAACACAAATCTGCAGACAGCATCAATAGACCTTGCAGTGGGAGTGAGCACAGATACTCTGTGCCCAGTTGGATATCCCCCCACTTCCCTAAATCACCATCAGCATTATCTACTGGTTGTCTACTCTGACGTGCAGACTCAAAGCAAGAGAAGAGTAGCTTTATTTACTTTTTAAGCCAAGTGCATGACATCAAGCAGTTTTGTTGGGTTTTTTTTTAAGAAGTACACTTCAGCAGAATTCTCCAACCACGGTAAAATTCAGTGTCCTAATTACCTGGAATTCATCCATGCTTTTATTAAACTTTGTTTTTACGCACGCAAAGATGCAATACACGTATTCATGATCAAAGAGTTCATACAAACACTCTTCTTTCCACTTCACTCTTTGTTTACTGTGTGGACTCTTTCCTCAAGATTTTCCTGCTAAACACAAGCTAAGCACTCCTGATTTTCTGGTGATTCGTGCTATGACTTTGCTATGATCTCACAGTATAGGATTTAATCAGTGAAGAGGTCTGGGCTGAGTGGGTGCCAGGTATTGCTCACCCAACACTGTAACTTGGGCTTTTCATTTCCACAGTGCACAAGTTCAACACAACAGATCTCCCATACCAAGAGCACATAGTCTTTTCAGCTCAAAGGCACTGCTTCAGCATAAAAACCACAGTGGTTTTCCTCATGCAGAACAGACAGGTTAAAGGCACAGATCTGAACAAAAGATTAGGAAAGGCAGTCTGGTCCAGCAGTTAAGCCAATAGCCTGGAACCTAGAAATCCCAGCTCTGCCTGTGGCACAGCCTGTGCTGCTGGTGGCACCACACAAAGTCACACTGGCCGCAAGCCCTGGAAATATGCTATACCTGAATGCCCTTGAAATCACTTAGAGTCAGGCAAAGAACTTTTGAGGGTTTGGGCCTCGTTTCCTTTGTGCTGCAATAACTGTCTGTACACTGAAAGATAATAACATTTCTGTCTCTCACCAAGTCCACTGGGCACCCCCTGAAAGAGGGGCACCCAGCACACCTGCCCAGGCCATGTGCTGTACCACTTCAAAGAGACATGAAAGCAAGCATTAGGTTTCACATCAGCCTCATGCTGCACTTCTAGCAGTAAAAGCATGGAATTGCAATCCCACAGACCCCTGAAGAATTAAATAAAATCCAATTCTGTCATCCTTATGTCTGTTGTCAGATATTTCTTAGTGACTGGTGGATGCTAACTGGGCTTTATGCCTACTGTCTGCTTTGTCTGGCACATGATTCAGCTCCTGCCACTGCATAAAGTGTTCAATTTATTTAGCTCTGTCTCCCTAACTGGCAGGGCCAGTCCTCTCCTCCCTTCCAGCTCTGCTGGTTCAAACACCTCGCAGTGCCTTTCACTTGAGAGAAGCCCTGCATCCATGGCTGGCTGGCAAAAACCCTCTCATGTGTAAATAAAGGCAAGACAATGCTTTTTGAACCACATTTCCCAGAAAATAAGGACCTAATAAAAATTTTCCACATTCTCTTCAGGTAAAACTTTACATATTATTATGATTTAAAGCTGTAATAATCATGCCGATCCAAAATTTAGGGTGGGAGAAGCTGGAAGAAAGGGAGGCAGTTCTTACTTGCAGTACAGTAAAACATGACTTGGATTCAGTTTCCAGCTTACTATAAACTTCACATATGTTCTCACCACATCTTCCCAGTACCCTTGTTCATTTTGCACCTGATCCAGACGATACGGCATCTTTTCTCTCATCATTTGTCTGCCTTATCTATTCAAAATATATTCTGGAGAATAACAGATTTCTTTTGCTTTGATGGTCTACAGACCTTAACACAAGAAGAACTTTGTGAAAAACATTACTGTAGTACAGCCACAGCTTTTTTGCTTTAGTAGTACTACTTACATCTGGATGAAGAGGTAATGCATGCCAAATAAGTAGTAAAAGCCAAAACAATGAGTGTTAGCCAAAAACTCTACTCAAGACTTATAATTTACAATCTGTTAAACTCGTGCCTTTATGATTTTGAAAAATAGTCTGCATAACTTCTAAGCAAAACCCCACAAGAAAAGAAGAAAAGAATCAAGGAGAGAAAAGTCCAAGAAACATCAGGCATAGAATGAAGACTACATAGAAATTATAAACCAGCCCTTATGAAGAAATAGAGTAGGTAAAATACAGTATTTACAGCAAGTAAAGCTGCATTTAAATAATTACTGCCCTATAATAAATTGGGAACACAGTAGATGTGTGAGGAAGACACACGGTGAAGTTGCATCTAATATGGTGATTCACCCTTACTCAGAAAATCTGGTTGCTACTATACTAGTTGATGTCAGGCTGCATTTTATTCAAACCAATAAAATCTTTTGTGTGGTCTCTTGACCCCCACTAATTGTCTAATTTACATTTAAGACAATAATGTTGCTTAGTAATTTTAAAAGGAAGTGTTCCCACCCTGGAGTGCTATCCCTGCATCTCTTCTGAAGAAACTTTAAACTGGTGAATGCTGCAAGTGAATGGGAGTTCCCTGCATCCCAGTTTGTAATTATCTCTCTTAATTGGTAAGGCTTTACATACTAATTCTATCTGGCATGCTCAGAGCAGGCAAAATCTGGAGTTATTCTGATTTACCCCATCCTGTGGAGGTTAGAGGAAAAGTAAAATTCTCTCCTAAGCAGGCTGAAAGGATGCAGGATGTAGTCCAAGGAGACAAGCAGACTTAACATCTTTTAAGGACCTTGCATTCAAAAGAGTAAACCCATCTTGAGATTTTGGCTGTCAAATGTCAGTACAGAACTCTAAGAGAGGCTCAGAAAGCTGTGCAGCATCTTAGGCCCAAACCTCACTGTACTAGAGTCAGGAGCTGCATGGGTTGAGAGAAAAACCATTAAGCCTAAAGAAATTATCCCATCTTTTCCACACTAATAAGCAAAAGTGGTGGAAAATGCTAAATGATCTACAAAAGAGGCAATCTTCTGCTGTGGCATGAGTGGATAACTTAGGCAGCTAAACACAGACATAGAACTGGAGTCAGTAGGTTAGTTTCTCAACATTGCATTTTCACTCCTGTCACTAAAGACAGTGTTGAGTTTAAGTTTTGTATATAATACAGTTGCTACCATTCAAACAGGCTGTGAGAGAGCACCCAGGTGCTCTCTTGCTAAATACAAAGCAGGTATAAAAACAACTCAGGATGAGGTAGAACCCCACTAGATACCATGTTTGGTGAGTATTACCCTACTGACAGGCAGTCTACCAGCTGAGGCCACTTCCATCTGCAGTCTCTGTGTGTGTAAACAAGCTGAAAGTAGAAGCTGTTTCAGACCAGAGGGTGCATCAGGAATTACCAGTATCACTGGTTTACATAATTCTGTTAAAACACTCCTGTTTTGCTACCCATGTTCCCTGGGTCCCAAGCCACACCACAGTCCAGTACCACATTCCTTACACCAGTGTAACTTTGTGGAGGGATGTGTACAAATAAAATTGCATTGTATCTGCAGATCTGAGCTGATAAGGGGAAAAAAAGCCATTTTGCTGCTGGATATTTTTGTGTGTGGAGATGTTTAACCTGGATCATTTCAGCATAGACCCACAAACAGCTGCATCAGCACAACAGAGCAGCAAAAAACTGGCAGTAGAAACAGGCGTGAGCAGCAGGGGCAAGAAACAGGAATTCCTTAGTTTGTCTTGTGTCAAATCCAATTTATGTAACATCTAATTACATCTTTAGATTTTCCAAATGGGGGAAGGAAACAATCCCTAGTTCTTAAGAAAAGATCTGATGTAAATTATTTTATATTGCTTGTTTTTACACAAGAAACAAGACTTGGACATACTGCATTCCCTTTTTGAGTTCTGTTCTGAATTGAACTAAGGGAATTGTTCCCTAAATGATTGCTGGGATCCAACTGATCACAACTGATTAAATCACCTCAAACTTGCCAATTCCTCAAATGTTTCCAGTTTTTCCCCCAAATGACACTGTGTTCATCCAGCAGTAAATGACACTAAGGCACCTGCAGTAGCTGATACAGTTAGCAGATGGCACGCTGAGATGTGTGACCATGATCCTCACAAAAAGAAGGCAGCTGTAAACCCCTTCAAAGCTTGTAGTTCACTCATTTTGCTTTTATATGGTACAGCAATAAAAGGATCAACAGTAATGGCTAAAAAGGATGCCAGCCCCTGCTGCTCTTCCCTTCTCCACCCAGTGTAGCTGCCCAATTGTAGGGTCTACATATCTCTGCCTTCAACTGCAGGTCACAGCCCAGGGCAATACCAAAATAAGCAGTGGCAAGGTTAAAGTGCCAGGCACCAGGCAGTGGTGGCAGAAAACCTGATGGATACTCACATTCATTCATTCACACTTCTACCACAGAGCAGCAATGTTTCAGAAATGCCCAATGACAGATAAATACAACAAAAAAAAAAAAAAAAATCCTTCAGATCTCTGAATGAAGACACAGAGCTAAACCTGAAGCTACGTGTAGAGGAATACTACCTTCCATTTGTAGAATATAATGAAGAGCACACCTCAACTCCCAGAAGCACTAAAAGCAGATCATAGCATGGAAGTGCCTTTTATAAGGCACCATACAGTTCCCATCCCAATAGCTGCAGCTTTTCAGCAGCTAACAGCCCAGGCCATAAAAGACTGGGTCACATCTCACATGAAAGGATTGTAATACATCTCAGCTTATACTGGCCAACAACGTTACGAATGCCACAGGGAAGATAAATAAGAAGAAACTATTCTCTTTATCTCAGATACAAGAAATAAGGAACATTTGGTGACTTTTTAGGAGAACACATTAAAACAAAGTTTGGTAAGACAGCAGCTCACTGCAATGGCTTGTTACAGAGGCATTCAAGACAAGACTGGCAGATCAGATTCACAGAATGACTAGGTTGGAAGAGACCTCAAAGATAATAGAGTCCAACCCATGCCCTAACACCTCAACTAAACCTGAATGAACTAAATGAACTCCTGTAGGATAAATCCCTTGCTAACTATTGTGATCTGGAGTAGATCTACAATGCAGCAGTCTAGTTTCCCTAAGCTATGCAGGTGTATCTCATAGAGCAGCATTATACATGCCATACTTCCTGCATCCTTTCCAAAACTACTGTCCTCTTGCACAGAACACAGGGCAAGACAGGTGAGAGGGCCTTCTCATCAGGAGCAGAGTGGCTCTTTTGAGTGAAGCACAATTGTATTGTCACTGGTGGTGTTTGCCATGTCCACAGAGACTGCAAACACCATGTAATTTTCCTCCAGTGTGCACACAGAGCTAAGCACAGCACTGCTGCAATCACAACTAAAAGTTTCTGATATTGCTGCAGGACAAACATGGTAATATTAATAATTACTGACTTAGATAAAGCTCACATTTATAAATTACCTATCTAAATCACTGAGGTCACATGCAGTATAATTGCTTTAAACACACAGCTAGAGTTCTTCCCTCTCTCTAGGACAGATGTTTCCACTCTCTCCCATGGACCAGCACTAACAATACTTACATGACCTCCTGGGGAGCAGGCTCACACAGCTTACTCCTCCTTTTCCAAGTTACTTCTTGGCCAGATCAGCTCCCTGAAACAGTACAGTAGGGTCACTTCAGCATCATAGCAAAAGAAGTGGTGATCATGTATGACAGCAGATGGGAGGGAGGGCAAGGATGAGGCTGACACATAACCTGACCTGGAGCATATCCTGAATCTTGGCCAAAAGAGAAGCCTGTGGGCATCATGAACCTGAGGGGTTTCCTAAGTCACAGAACTGCACAGTCCCAGCCACAGCTGCTGCCATCCTGAACTCCTCTGCAAAGATTCAGAGAAGTCTCCATAAGGTTGTGGAGAGATGAACAGAGCAGTGTCCCAGCTGGACATACCCTTGGCAGACTGAGGCAACCCCAGAAATTTATGAAAACAACAGCAACTGCCAGAAATTAACTGCTTTTGCATAGGAGTCCTCCTTCCAAAAGTCAAACGGGACACTAAGTTTGGCCCCTAAAACTTAGATGTAGTCAAGTGTTCTCTGACAACCCCACCATTTCAAATGCTGCTTCTTCACATGAGGGGCTGTGCCTGTGGGGTCTGGGGGCAGAAGCCAGCTGGAAGTACTTGCTGTGTGCTGTTTAGAGGTTCATGTTGTGTACCCACTGATCAGCAAGACACTAAAGGAAAATTATTTCTCCCAGACATCTATGGCAATTCATATTACTGCCAAGCGTTCTCAAAATACAACTGTCTAGCCTGCAAAGTGTTCCCATGGCCTTAGGACATCAGTCACCAAAAAGAAAATTGGATATCATTTTACCAATAGGCTTCTCTGCTGAGAGAACCTTCATTTTTTACATATACATAAATAATTTGGTTCTCAAAATGCACCTTCTAGCAAAAATAAGTAGACAGCAATGAAAAGCTGTAAGTAACACCAGGCTATGATTACATTCACCAAAACAGTTGGAACTACTTAAGGATAGGCTCCAGCACAAGAAATTCTTCCTTCAAACAGAATTGAACCCAAGTAACACCTCAGGCGGTGAGAAAAATTTGCCCAAAACATTGCCAAAGCAGCCCTGTGATCAAAACAAGAGGGAATTACTAAGTCTCTCAGGACAAAAGGCTCATCTCTTTGGTCCAGGTAGTCTGTCCCAGCAGTCCCCCCAGAATGTGCAGCAGAAAGCACAAGGTTCAGCAGGAACTCTCTGGAGATGGGGAACTCACCAAGGTCAACAGCCAAGGGTGGCAATGGCTTTCTCCAGGGCACCTCTTGAACTATCCACCCACATAACCTTAACCTAGCTTTCTATTTAAACTGATTTACATTTGTTTTACTTGCTAATGAACCTACCAAAAGAGGATTGTAGACCCTAGGAGGATTCCCCAACTCTCTTGGTCTCGGGCCTTTTTCTGACTGCAGGGGGAAAAAGCACAGGGTTTGGCCATCACTTGCATTTCAACAGCTATGGATCATTCAGTTTCATATCACAGAAACTGTTCCAAATACTTAAAATATTCCCCCTCAAACCACTCAAGTTCAATTTTTCTCATAAAAAAAAAAATTTAAAATAAAAGGCATGTTTCTTCAAACCAAAACACTGTCAGATCAGACACTGGCACAAGTTCAGACCTAACGTTTGTGAGGCTAGATCAAAGCAGAACCCCAGAACTAAAAGGCAAGGAATGAACAGGTCTGAATCTCTGCACTGTGGGGTTTTGTTTTTTTTTTTTTTTTGAAACCCAATGTTGTTCCTACTGCGTACATGATTTTAAGGTAATGGGTGAGGCATTTCCCGATGTACCAGGAGGGTGCAGGAGTGCAGCACGCCCAGGAATCACATTCAAGCAGAACAGACCACCAAGATGGGAGGCAACAAAAAAGGCACAGTGGAAGTAGTGTAAAGTGAATGCTGAGAGCTGGAGGGAAAATTTTCTGCAAGGATTACAATGCCTCAGTGCTGGGAGCCTCGGGCAGGTGGCTGCTTTGTTGGCCTGTAAGCAAAACCCTGTTTCATTACTTGAACAATTTGAAGAGAGCTCCCTCTTCTATGTCCCTGCAGACTGTCTGCCCACTACTCACTCTGCACTTCTTCCCTCTGCCACCCCCTGTGCATAACAGCAGCACAGTGCTGTGAAATGCAGCACAGGGACAGAGCTTGCAGAGACCTGCTCAGGCATTTTAAATCACAGTTCTGTCTGAAGCTGCTCAGAGCAGATTAAACATGCAGTTGTAAAAACACCTGGGGTAAAATCCCAGCCCTGTCACATTAACAGCTCCCATGTTCAAAAGCTTGCTGGAGCTTTCCACAAAAAGAGGATCATGCACACAATTTTTGCCTGTATACAGAGAAATAGGGAAATTTATTTCAGCCTATGGCCCCCACATCACTGGTCTCTGTGCTAAACCATGGACAAATAACATCCAGGAAAACCTCAGGGGATTGAGACACTCAGGTCAACAAGCTGAGAACCACCAGAACAGGGGGATTGAGGGAAAGACTGACAACTGAGACCCTGTTGACACTCAGTTGTCAGCTTCACATTATCTTTATTAATATCATTTGAACACTGTTCTGCTGCCAAAAATGTGTGGAAATTTCAGAGACTGAGGGCCTTGCAGCAAGGTCAAACTCATGTACAAAGTCAAACATGATGCTGAACACTCAGAATTCCAGCCCACTGGCATGGGGCAACCTGCCAGCCACTCACAGGTTCAGGGACTCTCACCCCAATGGGACCTGTGGGAATTCCCAGTGCTCAGGATCAACTTCTCTGGAGACAACACAATCAAACACCATATTGAACCATCTCTCCACCACAGTCCTACTCATTTCAAGAATGTATTTCTTGGATCAGGAAAAGTGAAGAAAGTTCTCTTAATCTGTGAGGAATGTGAAGGGAAATAAATCAGGCTTTGTCCTTTTTCTTGTACACATTTGCAAATTGCTTTCCTCCTGTAGAAATCCAAGGGTGACAGCCTAGACAGCACATAGATGTAGGGGAAGGTGATTCCAAAATGTTCTTTATTTAGTTTGTCTGAGCTCAGACAAAAGAGCAGCAAAGGAGAACAGATCATTTTGGCATTTGGGAAGAGGTGCAAAGAAACACTGAAGGGCCCCCAGCAAAGGCCTCTCAAACAATGCTGAGAAATACTTCATGACACTTGGAAAAGAAGATCAGCATATACCATGCATTTTATGGCAAACCTTGGTTAGGCAAATATGCCAGATTCAATAGTCCCATTGGCATCTATGTTCAGATTTTGTGGATACTTCCAATTCAATACAGATTTACCCAATTCCCAGCTTCAAGATATACCAATCTTTTAGGAGATCTTAAATGTGGAGATTGGGTGACCTATGCCTGTGTAACTCAGCTAGACCTGTCATCACCCCCCTTGCAAAGATACAACCAAACCACATGTTTGTGGCACATTTGCCCTACCCTACAATGTCACCAATCGAGGATGAAAGCATGACAGATATTTCCATCCAGCTGCTAAATCAGAACCATTTTGCTTGTACAAAATCTGCCAACTACAAAAATAACTTAATTCCTGGTGGTTAGGGCTGAGTAGACCAAGTACAAGGGCATCAGTACTGCTGTCCACACAAAAACATCATGTTTTAGCCAAGAACATTTAGAAAAGAAAAATCCTGGATGACATAGGAGGAACACCTACTTTCTGTGTGCAATCCACTAAATGTATTGCTCCAGCTGATCTGAATTATATCTTGCATTTGCAGATTTATTTCAAAGGGCATTTATGAATAAAACAAGAAAAACATGAAATAAGAGTCTTTAGTTCTCCTGTGAAAAAGGGCTGTTACTTTTATTGACATAAGGAGAAATCACCATGCTAACACCAATAATGTGTGAAAGCTAAAAGCCAGCTCTAGCAAGAGCAGAACTCTTGCTAAGAATTGACAAACTTTTCAAATGTGACTAAACTGGGGCAAGACCCAAGGTTTCCTAAAGCCACAGCAGTATTTGAGGAAATAATTAAATCCTGAATGTATCAAGGACAACTCTACAGTGTCTGGCTCTTTCTGATATCTTTACCCTAAACACTTCAGCCATATCAATAAAAGCTACAACTAAGTTGAAAGAGTTTTAAAGATGGGCTGGGTTCATGAAAATGAACAAAAATGCATGTTTATTTTCTGAAGTTTAAGGGCTATCCCTTGAAGTGTAGTGTTTTTACATTTTACAGTGTAAAAATGTACAGCTCATTCCTTCTCTGATACAGTCTCGGCAGAGAGTTTTGTGTGATGTTCTGTTTCAGCAGGAAAGCTGCTCACTGGATGACAGGTGACCCCACCATGTGTGATATCCTCAAGTGCCATTTCACAGCCTTCAATGGCAAGTTACTACCAATAAGCCTGGTTCAGCCTGCTAGGTCTAACTCCAGCCCACAGACTGCCCCATCACAATCCTGCTGCACTGTACCAGAGCCTTTCCAAGGAAAGGTGGAGTGCAGCACCTGTGTCTGCAGCCAACCCAAGGCTGAAGCATTTTCACCTCTTCTGCCAGAGACCACACCATTGCAAATGAAGCACAGAGGTGATGGAAAGCCTATCAATAACACCAAGTGCAAGCTGAGAAGGGGTGAAAGTGGTGTCCCACTCACATGGTAATTTGCACAGTTTGCTTTCTCCAGAATTTTTCTGTTTAAAAAATGGTTTGACCTTACATTATGGGCAACAAAATCTTCACAGGTAGAGAGCAATATGTTCATTCTCTGTTAGCTTTAGCTACACATAGCAAACAAAAGAGGACAACAAAATAAAGGCTTGCAAGTTGAGGATGAAATGACAACTGGAAAACAAATGAGAGTAAAAATCTTGTTTCTAACCTTCCTCTTTTAGTAAAAGAAAATCTCAACTCATACTACTTATTACTCCTGATTGTTCAGACTCACTGAGCCTGTGAACATACTATGAAATGAAAACTTTCTTCTTCATACTTTCAATGAATAAGAACATAATACTCTGCCCAACTTCTTGGGTCACCTCCTGACATAAAGGTCTCAGCCCTGACCTCTGGAACAACGCAACTAAAAAGAATTTGGCTAGCTGATATGAAACAGAGCTTCCAAAATGTTTGTGACATGAACCTTAATAAAGTTGTGATAAAAATGGTTTTCAGAACCAAAATAAATGCCTGGCCTGGAATACTCTGAAAACTCAGTCTAAGGAAATTAATCTGTGATTAACACATTTTCATCATATTCTACAGAAACAGTGCTTCTTCTTTGGGAAGACAGTGCCTTTGTAATGATTATTGGGAGACTGGGTATAAGTCTTCCTTCATCTTGAGTACTTATTTCACACACACACAGTCCTCCCACCAGTAAGTTCTGATACAACCTTTACTTTTACATTCGGGGAATGACTTGCAGTAGCATTTTCACCCATGTGGCCAACATCAATCATGTGTGATTTGCTCTGCCTCTGAATTAATTTGGGAGTCCTGTGTGTGCACTGGGATCTCTTGCTTCAGCACACATGCCACTGGCTGTTTATGATAATGACAGGCAATGGTGCAGCTTCTACTGAAAGGAGTTCCTGTTCCATGGTCCCGTACTAAGAGCCCCCTGGGGAAGTTACATGTCAGAGTTGAGTCACTCTCACAGTTCATCACTGCCAAAAGTAGCACGTCCCATGCTCCAGCCCTGCCCTTTCTTCTCTCTATCCCAGCCATGCTAACACACCCTTTCTCTTGCATCAAACTAATGTTCATTAGAGCCTTCAGTGAGCTGATCCAGTTCATTAACCCAGGAGCAAACAATTCACTTTTTTGTCACGTTAGTTTTCTTCCAGGCCAGCGGGTTGAATCTGTTTCATGCAGGGCCTGACTAGTGCTAGACATGCTGCTGGCCAGGTGCAGGGGAGAGGAGCCACAAGAGCAGGATAGGGCCCTGGATACCCCAGCACAAAAAGAGATGATCAGCTGTAACATGTTGTTGCTTTACCTTCAGCAGTCTGACCCTGATGGAAGGAGGTTTCTTTGCAGCCAAAGAGTGAAACAGCTGCAGCTCTTCCCCTTGAGCTCTCAGCAGTATGCCATGAACCCTCAGCCCAGTAAGGAAAGGCCCTGACAACCAACAGGGACACTCTGAACCTTATCTAATACCCTATGGACAGCCAAGACAAAATGTAGGTTTGATGCATTCATTACAGTTGCTGGTAAAATACACACTACAGCTTTCTGTGCTTGCCCATGGCTAACAGTTTTAAGATTGCTTGTACTGAGTGGGCATTTCACCACCTGCAACCAGGTGGGGTTTTTTGGGGAAAAAAAAAAAACCAAACCCAAAAGAGTTCTGCACAGAGAGAGAGATAAAGGAGATACTGGAAAGGTACAAAGTTTGGCATATTCTAATCCTAAAGGCCTTCCTCTTTCTGTCCTTATTGCAGATCACCTGTCCCTCCCTGACTACTCCTGCTCCTTGCCAGCACTTCGGACAACTTCTGCCTATTTGTGTGCTTTCTCATGCACAGAGATCCTACCTAATTGCCTTTATACAGCTCCTGCAGCCTGTTCCTTTTATAAGGCCTCTAAAATGATTGCTCCTCTAACACCATGCACAAGAAATCAACTACTAATTAATAGCCAGAAAGCAAAAATCTTATGCTTACATGCTTGTATTTGCACATGAATATGTATCAAATACTGATATATTTAAGTATCTATGGTATATTTCATACTACTCTTTCCCCTCTCCCTCTATTCTTTGAATGCCAGGACAACTAAATTCCATTGAAGCTTAACTTCTGTGACTTGGAAAAATGTCATTTTAAGGTGCAATGCTATAGTACACTGGATATAGCTCTGTCCAGTTTCTTCACACAAAAAATAACACACATCACCGAACCTGACTGTGTGACCTGACACTCCCTTCCAACAATGAAAGTGTTTTGTTACTTTTCCTTAACAATAGATAGGATGGAAAGGTTCCTTCTCCACAGCTGTTTCTTGACAACCTTCAGTACGCTACAATGACTGACAGACCTTTCAATAGAGGAGGTTGGACATTTATTCATCATGACTTGATCCAAACCTTTGATAACCTGATAAAAGGATAGAGTTGACTGCTTCAGTAAAGAGTGAGGATTTCAAAGACTGTAAAACAGTGGATATCGTAAGTATTTCACCCATTTTATCAAAAGCAGAGTTAGTCTGCATAACTCATTTGCTTGGTGATACTCATCTACATATTAGCCTTACACACACAGTCTGACCTCTGATACATGTCAGCTTTCACTTTGATTTTTGGCTTTACTTCCTATTGTGTTTTGCATCCCAAATGCATTGCTTGTAACTTCCCAGCCAAAGTGAGTGAGTTCAATTCATAAAGCTCGTGCACAACCTTCTGTCACCACCACAGCATCCACGATACCATCAGTACTGGGTAGAGTGAACATCTACAACTGAAACTTCTCCAAAAGCCACTCTTGCCACCTTTCAGCTCTTCAATTAATTGTAGCACTGCTGCTGTGCAGTGAAACCCCTGCAGCTCTGAAAATTATACAGGAGGAAAGCAGACAGGTCCCTTTAGGTTGTAAAAGAGGTTATGGTTTCCTGCCAATAACAGTTCCTATACCCTTTGATATTCTATCCACTTTATCATTTCCCCCAGTTTTGCGGAACAGCAGCTGTCATAACAGAGCTCATCTTCTGCACTGCCTGTCACTGCATGGAGGGAGATCGGTGAGGATGGAGAAAATGCTCATAGGGAATCTTCAGCTTGCCTTGGCTATGAGGCAAAGATAAGTCACTGCCTGACCTGGGAGTCAGGGGCCACCCCCTCTGGGGAGTCACCGCCTTGTTCAGTCCGCTCGCAGCTAATCCCCCGTGAGTGGCTCTCGCCAAAAGATTTCTTTATCCCCTTGACTGAAAAAAAATAACAACAGAGTTAACAAGCCCAGTAAAAATCCATGACTCAGGCAAATCCTCAAGGATCAAGTGGGGAGTGGGAGGGAGCATAAACTAATCCAAGAGTCCAAAATGTCTTTTGCCAAAGCCTTTTAAAAAACAAAAACTTCACTAGGGTCTTCTCGTTAGTGGCGATTACAGGGGAGGCATTTCTTTCTTTCTTTCTTAACTAAGAATCTCTTCTCAACAACATAAACAAGGGTGCCCATTGACGTGGTGCAGTGCTTTCTAATCCATTTGAGCAGCTGGCTTTGTATGTCTTTTATACATACTGATGGAGGAAAAAGGAAGGCTTCTTGGGGAGAAGAGCCTGTGTCTCTTCAGTGAAAATACTTGCTTTACTGCTGGATGGCCAGCACTTTTCCTGGGGAACAGATACAATTCTTTTTCTTTTATAGAAACATTTTACAGTACACTGTTTTGAATACCAGCAGTGACTCACAGAAGTTATAAGGGATAATTTTCTTCTTTGCTCCCCAAGAGAAAATTACAAACATCTCACACATTGGTTCTGCCGCTAGTTTTCAAATCTGCAAACATCAGCCCAGGTCTCCTGGGGTTAAAATAAAAGCCCTAGTGATGTCACTAAATTTCAGTAGATGCCTCACAAATGAACAGGAGGACAACCCAGGGCAGCACGTACACAAGAGCAAGCAAAAGCTTCCTATGTACAGAAGGGCCTAGATATACCTGTGAATTGCCTGCAATACCAGCTCACAGTGCTCATTTCCTAGGTCTGTTTGAGGGGTCCAGTGAGAGAGAGATAAACCCTCAGCTGCTGTCACAGATTTCAGTGGTTCCTCGCTTGCACCAGCTCAGAGCTGCAGGAAGAAAGCATTTCCCTCCATTCCATGTCCCTGCCATGTGGCCCCTTGTGCTCCCAAGGGCACCATCTCCAGCACTCACTTTTCCTTTCACAGAGCAAATAACAGCCAAAAAACCAATCAACCAGTCAAAAGAAAGAAGAAAAAAAAAAAAAAGAGAGAGAAAAAACCCAAAAACCCACAACAACCAAAAAGAAGAGCTGTCATTACTACAACAGATGGAACTGAACACTGACAAGGCACAATCCTCATCATACTCTAAAACTTCCTCATGAGGGCAAGAGGAGGGGCAGGCACTGATCTCCCCTCTGTGGTGACCAGTGACAGGACCCAAGGGGATGGCCTGAAACTGTGTAAGAGGAGGTTTAGGTTGGATATTAGAAAGAGGTTCTTCACCCAGAGGGTGGCTGGGCACCAGAACAGGCTCCCCAGGGAAGTGCTCACAGCACCAAGCCTGGCAGAGTTAGAGGTATTTGGAAATGCTCTCATGCACACGGTGTGATTCTTGGGGTGTCTTGTGCAGGGCCAGGAGTTTGACTCAGTGATCCTTGTGGATCCCTTCCAACTCAGCATGTTGTGTATTCCCTTTTTGTAGCATTATTATTCTCTTCTGGCTCAAGCTACCTTACAACACAATGTCACAGGATTTGTCTTCACCTTCCTATTCCAAGGCCTCAGTCCACAATCACTCTCCTCTCTCAAAGTGGTGTCTCCAGACAGCACTTTTATTGTTGGTTTTCCTGTCCTACTGTCCACACAAGTTCTCCCATTTTTATTTTTATTTTCCAAATGCCAACATACAAACTATAGCAACAGTGTTGGACCCAGTGTAATTTTTTTTTGCTGAATATTAATCCTTGTAAAAAGCAAAATTACACTTTACTTTCAAAACTTTTATAGGGATTCATATGAGTTTCCACAAAACTCAGGAATATTCACTGAAAGCTGGTACAGAGCTCTGAACAAATTAATATTTGGTATTACCTGAAGCAAATAAATTTGAAATTTTACAGTGGCTAATGTAGCTTTTCCCCACATATCATCTACTTCACCTACCCAATTAGCTTCAGTGAGCTGAATTTTTGGTGGACTTCAATTTTTTGTTTCTTTGTATGAATCATATCAAATAACATGGATGTTGTCTCCTTTGCTGTCTTGTTTATACTTCATTTTATTTCCCATGCCATGTCTTTTTAATCAAGAAGTTGTCTCTGTTTTGCTTCACAGATGAGAGCAGAAAATTTTCCAAACCATCATTTCCTTAGCAAAACTGTGGGCCTTAGCCCTAATGTGAGGGGTGCAGGTGTAGGTGCTGTAAGGGGCAGCACCAGGAGGTGCTGTGGCAGTGCAGAGCTCTGTTAGAGCAGGTGCAAGATGAGGCTTGGAGTCAACAGTTCACTGTTTTGTCAAATGCTGTTAGGATTCACAGCTGTGTTTTGACCAGCTTCCATAACATGAGAGCCCCTCTCAGGCGCAGCTTCCACTGAGCCCCCAAAGCAGTGCAAAGCTTTCAATAGTGCACACTTGGCAAAGCTAATGCAAACACAGCCTTTATGAGCTCCAAAGGTGTGAGTCAGAGCTCACCTCTTTCTGCAGGCTCCTTTCCCTCCCTTCACATCAGAAACATTTCCATCGGCCTACTGGTGAAAGACGTCTTCTAAAGCAAAATACATTCAGATTTTGTGTTACATCTGTAAGGACTGTTCTGCCCAAACATTAGAAACAACACAGAAAAATTGCTTTGAAAGTTGTTAGCAAAGGAAATTTTAACTTTATGAGCAATTAAAAATGCATGTGATTACTGGTCTGTGTTTTCAAAGAACATATGTGCATATCTATAACAAAACAATAGGGAGGCATGACTGAGAACTAGCATTTAATCCTAGAAACTTTGAAAAATAGTTCAGTCATTGTTCTGAAGGTCCCAAACTTTTCAAGAGTTGACAGCTCTGAGGGTAAAGCCACTTTGCCTTGTTTAATGCAGGAATGAAACAACATGGGGAAGCACTGCACAGCCTGGGCAAAGATACACATCTTCTGGGAGCAGTCTAGCTATTCTTTTCCTCTTAAGCCAGTTTCCCTTCAAAGCTGTGAGTAAAGGAAACAAAAAGTTGGATATACTTAAGACTTTTTAAACATAACTAGGCTCCTTCATTTTTCATGTCTTTCATTTGCTGGGGCTTTGCAATTTGCCTTCAACCTCCCCGCTGTGAAGTCCTCAGTCAAGTCAAACCTGTTTGCCCTTTGTGCGTGTGCCCTTAGACCCAAACTCAGCCAACAGTTTAGAGTAAACAGACCTACCCAGGGAGGAGCTGGAATTTGAACTGCAAATCATGTGTGTCCCAAACAATTACTCCCTCTCCAGGTGAGGGAATGCAGCAACATTTCTGGTGTCTAAGCAAATTTCTCTGCAGCAGTTTGCAAGATGGGAGATCGGTGTTTTTTCATCACAGGCAGGGCAGTGCCTTAGAGAGACTCATCAACAAAAAAACCTGCTTTGCTAACTAGTCTGCTCCTTATGCTTACCCACTGCTGATTTGATGAGCTAATATTTTAAGAACAGTGGGTACATCCTGGAACCACCCTCTTACCTCAGTGATTATGTCTAAATCGTTCTGCTGAGTATCTTACATAAGACTTGCATAAGTGATGCATTCTGCTCCTGGTAAATTTGGCTGCTCTAGCTAATGAGGAGTACCACACTGTGAACTTCCCAAACTGCAGAGCTCCAGATTGACCAAAACTGCACTGTCTGACACAGTGCTCATCCTGTGACTGACCTTTCAAAGAAGATTAAACCTAGGCAAACTATTGAAAAGCCCGAGCAAGCTGAGACCTGGCAACAAAGGCAAACACTAGCACAAAGGAATCACAAAGAAGAAAGAAAAGGATAGGAATAAATAAGGGTGAGCGTTAATCTCTCTCCATCTGAAAGAGCAGAGACCAGACACAGACCTGAGCATGGAGGGGTTTTGGTATGGAGCACCAAGATCTCCTCCCTCTACCTCCTCCTCTCACCACCACTGGTTTAGGGATGCTCAGATCTGGACCTGTGAACTCACCTGCTACATATGCATGCCCTAATTACGCTGGATAGTCCACTCATCTCTTGACCACATAATTTAAAATGTAAATGACAGGTCTCAGATAAAGGCTACCTATTTGTGAAAAGAGCATGTCCCATGCAAGACCTGCACAGCCTGCTCCCCAAAGGAAAACATCTCTCTTCTGCATTGACTTAGAAGATTTCTCTGAAGACAGGGTGGATGGAGGCCGAGAAGGATAAGCTACATAATTGGTGTGGAGGGGTATCAATTCCAGGCAGCAAACTGGGAGAGCTAGGTTCAGAGAGCTCCCTTAAAACCCTAGGTACTAATCATGATTTCATTTTTTCTGACTCTTTTCCCAAAGCCCAAGGACTCAGGCTTTGTATGCAGAGAAATGCAAGAAGATAGTGTGCAAAAATGCATAGCCTACATTTGTCATACACATCCCATTATCCTTAAGTCAGAACCCAATGATACTTTAACTATCACACAGAAAACATGCGTGACCTTTATGTAGAGAGAATTTATAGTGTTACCTAAACCTTATACTAAATCTGTAAGAAAGGTGGCCATTGGGATTAAAAGAAAATTGAAAAAACAAAGCAATCCATGAAACACACAGTGGTTGAGAAATACCCTAATGAAGGTGGATGGTGCAACCACCATTTTCCTCCCTTGTCATTATGAAGCAGTTCTTATTACGTGATCACATACTGCCTAGACTCCTGCCTCACTCACTGCACAATTATAACCAAAAGGAAGTTAAAGGTTTTAACGTGAAATATCTTGGAAGCTTGATGTAGGAGTCACTTCAGCTTTGCTTATAAGACACGTGGCACAGACTACACAAAAACACAGTCAAAGCTAAAAAGCATGTCCTAGGCACCAAGTGTTTTATTTGATGTGACCGGCCTGGTTATATAACAGGGGGCCAGCCTGGGAGAGGCACAAACTCAGGATCTCGATTTGCTTGTTGTTGGCAGGTGCTACGTTGTGTTGTGACCTGTTCCAGCCACACCTATAATCACACAACGAGCAACAGGTAACTCCTGAGATTGCCTTTTATCTTTAATCGCTTCCTGTTCACACTTCATTCTGCCAACACCTCCTGTCAGGATTATTGCTGTTTATTTCCCATGAATATCTAAGAATATCATTCATCCCAGCAATAAAGGTTTCCATGCAGTGAGGCATGCTTCAGAAGTGGCCTACAGTATTTCCTAAAAGGTTACTTGACTGACTTGTTGGTTGGGAAAGTAAACAGGAAGACCTACATTGTCTGTCATAAAAAGCAACAGTGTTAGGCAGGCGGAGATCACTGAAGCAGTTACTCCAGTGTAGTTGTCTAGAAATTAAAGTCTCTCGGGCAGATGAACTCATCTACCAGTGGCACCACTACTATGAGACCGATCTTGAAACTCTTAGTCAGGTTGACTTGTTTCTTCTTACAAATACTTGGATGAGACACAGTTACAGATTTTAGATAAACTGCATCTGTCACTTGCTACTCAGACACAAGATTTCTGACAGATGATGGTTTTATTTAGTTTATGATCCTAACTGCACAGTACGACATCTGAGTCATACCACAGCCTCTTAGACCGTATCTCCATCTCCCACCTACACATAATGATACTTAAATGGTCAGCCTAACTGCTTTCAAGACAGTCCTGAAGAGCCCAGTAATTAACTTCTCTCTCATGAGGCCCTGCAAGTGTTGGCAGCAGTAATTCCCATCACCCTTGCTACATCCCACCACACAACCAACTCAACAGATGGACATCACTGACCTTCAGGAAATGTTGTTTGACAAACATTTTAAAATACCAGAATCTGCTTGGGAGGTCACATGCAGAGTTATATCAGGGTATTTATAGATCTGAAAACAACACCTTTTTTATTGAAGAGAGAAGTAGTAATAGAGAGAGAGAAATAGGCAGATGAGGGAACACTAAACTAAACCATCAGAAAGTTACCCTGAAACAAAGGGAAAAAAGACTGTTTCTTGCACTAGTTAATATTAGGCTGTGAAGCATAATTGCCACAGGACACTGCAAATATCAGCACTGAAAGGAATCCAAAATCAGCTGCACCAAGCCATGTAAGAGAGATCCATCAAGGGCTACTAAGCTCAAGGATACCAGCTTCAGCTCCAGAATGCAACGCACTGCTGAAAACTGGGAGAGTCTCACTGTGAGGAGCGCCACTAAGTCTGCCCTTCTCTTTTAGCTGGTCTTTTAGCCTGTCTTTCCACCATTCTTCATGCACTTCCTGTCTCCACTGGACCAGACAGAACTGTGATAACCTCAGCCCTGGTGAAGAAATGCCAACAAATAGTGTCAAAATGACAGACACTGGACAGGCTAGAGCCTGCAAGAGTCAGCATTCAGCCCCTGTTCAACATCTCCATCATCTCCACAGTCTGACCAGTGAAAATTATTCTACATCTTCCATTTCACACACTCTTGCTCTTATTCTCTTTCTCAAGTCACAATTTTGCCTTTGACCACACTCATCTGCTCCCTAGGATAACAAAAGTAACACTTTATCCTCACAGCACTATGGGCAGTTTCCAGTGTTGCTTTTTCCTTCTTCTGTTAAAAATGTCACACTTTACAATCAACATTAACTGGAGTAGTTTTGACTACCGTGTGGAGCTTCCCCTACTGCTGTTATGCAGTTTCATAACTAAGACTTCTCTGCCTGAGTCAACTTAAAACTACTGAAAATGTCAACTATATTTCAAAATTAACTATTGCCAGAAATAGTCACATTGCTTTCAGACAAACTTACTTTTGGCATATATCCCTTGAATGCAAAAACTGCAGAATTTTTAAGTGTCCACCTATCCTTCATCCTCATTAGTATTCAATAAAACTGGTTATTGTATAATGCAATAATCAGTTGCAATTATACCTTTAAGAGGCTTTCAAAGAGCCAGTTCTCTCCTGGCGTGTAAACTCTTCATTTGTGTATAAACTGGCTACATTCTGCCTTATCTCTTGCAAAAATGTACTTAGTATTTACCCTCAATGACTCCACCTTCTTCCGCTTTCTGATGGGATCTGCATTCCATATAGCCAAGAAATAAGGAGAGGTATATGAAGGATCAAAAAAAAGCCCTGTACTGCTGGATGGACTGATTTGCCACAGGCCTCAGGAACTTTCACACTCCTCACTATGCAATATAATATCTTCATTTGTGCTTGGTACTATTGATTCTCTTATCTATAAATTATAGCAACTTCCCTTGTTGCTGCAAAACCAAGCATGCTCAACTCCTCCTTCTTATGAAAAATCTTAGACAGTAGTCAGGAGGCAACTTCATGGTTTTCAGCAAAACAATATTGATTTTTATGAGTCTAACCACAGAATATAAATAGCACATTGCCTATTTACCCTTATTTCATGGGTGGCATATTAGCATTCTCTTTATCACTATGCCATGAATGAATGAAAAATAGAAAATGTTTGCCATATATAAACCTTTCATCTAATTGTGGAGCTGCTGCACACAACTGCTTTGTGCAGAGGAAAGAGATGTCAGATTTTGCTAGTGCTTGGTGAAGGAGCCAAAAAATGATGGCCAGCAACTTTAGAAAAGCATGTCTCATTAATGATCAAATGGTGGTTCTTCTGGATTGCTATCAGAGCAAACCACTATCTGCAAACAGAGTACAGAGAACCAGGATGAACTGGAGTCCACCAAACTCTTATTCTTTAACAGAATTCAGGCACCAACAGACTCTGAACAGGAACATTTTTTTTTTAAACTTCCCTTTAGGAAAGATCTTATAAAATGGTGGGATCTCAGTCCACAGATAGTATCTTTGTCTTACACCTCATCCTGTAAGATATCAATGCAGATTTTCAAAGATTGCAACTAATTGAACCTGTAGGAAAAAATACTGTCAGCAGCAATTTTGTCAGCTTTTGCCTGGATGGTTGGTTCAATATTTTGGTAGACACATTTGACTTCCACAATGTGCTCCCTACCTTGTCTCATGCAATTGGAATTTGAAAACCCAGAATGTTTAATGGTTTGTTTGAACTGATGTCACCAAGATATACAAACACCTCTTTAAAAGAGTGCCCTGAGAACAGAAAAAAAATCAATCCTTTCCATGTGAAAACTCACTTCTTTAGATCTTTCTTTTGGGCAGCAGAGTTCTTGTGTCCTCTTCCTGCAATAGGCAGAAGGACACAACCCAACCTAGAGGCAATGTTTCCAAGCATGTTTCCTTTCCTTTTGGATTAATCCTTACAGCAGACTTTTTTTATGCTCTGGAAAATGTATGTTGCTATAACTTTGCAGCCAGCTGCTGCTGGCTGTAGCAGCCTTGTCTGAATCCAGTCCAGCCTAGGTCACCAAGAGTCAGTGCTGGAACAAGCACTTCTTCGCTCTTAGAATTGCATCATCACATCAGTTCCCAGCAGTGTCTTATCACTGATCATCTGGGGACAGAGGTTTTTGTTAATTTGCCAGATGGAGCTTAGTAAAGCAAGAACTTTCTGGAATACCTGAAGGAGAGAAAAGCTAAAAAGAGTGGCCTTCTCTCTCATTTTTATTTTTTACTGAAAAGTAAAGCAATCACTGTTAGATTTGCAGGAAGATCCTCAGGGTTAGCCACAAAACCAGAGAACCTCAAGTAAGTAAAGGTCTAAAATAAAACAAAAACCAGTAACAAATGCATTGTTTTCTCTTGCTTCTAACACAATACATCCCACTAAGCCCCTAAACCCAATACTGCATGTATTTAATTTTGATTATGCTGAACGCAAGATTACCGGAGCCAGAAAATGTCTTGGACTTGGATCAACAATTGTTTTCCATTTTGAAAACTTCACAATGAACATGGCTGGAGACTTGGCTTCCACTCCCTGAATGAAACCCAACATCAGCTCTGGTCCCAAGAGTCCCAAAACTGAAGTGACTCAGATGCTGCAAAGGTCAGTGCAACCAAGAACCATCACTGAATTTACTATTTTTGCTATCATAATGTCTTTAGCCGTGAGCCAGGACCCCTACTGCATTAAGGAATGTGCAAGTCATCTTGAAAAAGTAGTCCCTGCACCAAAGAACTTACAGTACAAGTTTTAGCAGGCTCTATCAACTACACAGAACAAGCAAGGGGGGCAGGAGGGACCTGGTAACCGAAACACAAGCACACATTGGCACAATAAGCATTAGTCATGGCTTACCATCAACTAATCACAAAAAAAAAAAAAAATATTTTCCAGTAACAGTTCTCACTTTTACCAACAAGAGACCAAACAGAGCTTGTTTTGTTTTTTTTTTAACCTCTCTGCACTCTCAGTACAGAACCACCTACAGACAGAAAACCCTTCTCTTTTATACTAACACCATGACATTTTACTGCATCTTGTGCACTGGGCAGGGGGAGGGGAGGTAAACCATGGCAAGCCAATCAATTAGATGCAGACTGGCCTTTCTTTTCATAGTGAAAGGGTTTTATTTTTTCTCCTAAGAGTGAGAAGACTCCAAAACTTGTTCTTATAAGGAGATGTCAGTGAGGTCTTTGATGTAAAAGCTGTGGGCAAACCTACAGTTCTCAAAAGCACACTAATTTTTCCTCTCACGTGCTTTGTTCTGAGCCTGCTGCTCTAAGTGCATTCACCAGACCAGCTTTTAGTAATAAGATTTAGTACTCTGCACAATAGTACAGAAAGAGTCGATGATCTTCTATGTGCTATTTATTATTTTACTAAATTTGAAGACTGCTCAGCTTATATGAGCTGAGGTCCTTATGCTCCCAAGGTCCTTGCTGGGTTGAAAAGGCAAGCCACCAATAATGGTACAAGGTGCAGTTTGGCTCCAAAGGGGGGCTGTGAACACATCCTGAGGGCTCTTCTCCTGATGGGATGTGAGCATAAGAGACCAGCTTTGCTCAGCCAAGGTCTACCTCGTGTTGGCTGGAGGCACTGTAGCTATGTGATTGAGTCTATCACTTCTTGTTTCTACCTCAGGCTGGGAATTGCAGAAAGGGTTTGTCCTTTAGCTCCTCTAGCACAGGTTCAGACCTCTGGAATTCCTGGATCCTGAAGCAGACTTCAAAAAATGCAGAAGAAGAGACTGGACTCACCTTGAAAAGTCATGTTATTATAACACACAAGCCTCTATCCTCCATTAAATTAGAGGGGCCTTCTAATTATTAAATTATAAAGGGCCTTCTCCATTTCTCCCTAAGCTGAGACATGCTAGGTGAGCCAAGCAAAGTAAGTGGATTCATGTGCTCTAAAAGCACACCATCCAAGCAGACATGAATCCTTTTTCCATTCAAAGCAAGGCATTGTTTGTGAGCTAACTATATATTCCCCATGGTCACAGGGCAAGAAAAAACATTCATTCTGTCTTTGACATGATACTATAATTCTCTGAGCTTCCTCACTATAGTGGGTTCAGGGTAAATTCCCCATTTGTCCTGGCCTCACAGTTCCCAACAAACGAGTCCTAGAATGACAGAACACCATTTCACTGAACTAACTAGCTGCTTTTGGCTTTCTTCTCATTTCTCCCCTGTAACACAGGGCCTTTTATCTTGGGGCTGTCTCCTCCTGGGCATGTCTCCAGATAGCCTTAGTGCCTGCTGCACATGAGCACTGTCTACGCAATATCAGCATTGCTTTAAAAGTGTACCAAATGCAGCAAAACAGTTCCCTTCTCTCCCTTCTC
>VZRH01005240.1:498245-537274 GCA_013397555.1 Urocynchramus pylzowi
AAAGTATTAAAAAAAAAAAAAAAAAAAAAAAAGGGGGGGGGGGGGGGGAAGAAGAAAAAATTGGTGTGTTTTGCATTTATTTAACTATAAGGATGGGTTTTACAATGCGAGGACATAGAGTAGAGCACAGCTATAAATCAGAACCTCTCAGGCCCCATGGAGCAAAGCAAACAGTACTTACCCCACCCTCAGCCTGACACTGCAGCCTGAAGATACAATAGGCAGTGGTGTCCTGTATCAGCCTGGCCCTGCTTCATGGCTGAGCAATCCAGCCGTTTTCATTCTTTTTGCCTAAATTCTTTTCACTCTCTCCAGAGACAGCTCAGCTACAAGACACTAAAACAAAAGATCAGGGGGTATATCAGGCCTCAAACAGGCTTTTGCCTCTAAAACTACCCACAAACATGTTGGGGATATAACACTACAGTTTACAACAGTCTCTCTTCCATCAACTAGTACATCACCTTCATTGATCTGAAGTATGGAAGATATTGTAGTTTAAAAAAAGGAGGAGAAGCAGAATCTCTGTGTATAATCTCCTTTCTTCTCTCAGATAAACAACATACTTATGTTGCATCTGGGACAATTATGGGACTTTTCCCAAGATACTAAAAATAATTCAATAATTTATCTCTGTGTCAAGGTTAATATTGTGTAATTATAACTGAAAGGTAACTGCATCACCAAGGAGACAACATACAACAACGCTAGTTTGTAGTCAGGTGTCCAATGTACCAGTAACTCCTTTCACAATAATGGAAATAAGAAGAGCTGCCATTATTCATTGAAATCTAAGCTCACAGACACCTTAAATGCATGCCAGTTTAGTATTCAGATCAGATATTCCTGAACCCTAGCCTCCTCCTATATCCAGTGATCAGCAAAGTCCTCCTGACTGACAAGAAGTTTGAACTGTGCTTTCAGACTGAGGGTAAAAGTGTTTGGGAGGGTTAAAACAGATTAGCAAGGAGCTGTGAGGTGATGAATGGAGCCTGCCCCTGCAAGTCTTCTAGGCTATCTTCATCTTCATGCCCACTGGGGACTGACTCACAGGTGTTTTAGGAAGAAGCAGCTGCCTGCTTTGTGACATTTCAGCTTTTGCCTCCAGGTTGAGAAGAATTTACGGGATGAGATACACAACAGAGAGGAGACAGTCTGCTGGAGATATCAAACTGCATTTACTACATCCAACATGGAGCTCGTCTAGCAAGTGAGAAGAAAGGTTTCCACATTTCAAACTCAAAAGGAGACCAGCCCCATCCCACTGACAAAGGGCAGAGATTCTGAAAGGGGAAATGCATTTAAAGTAAGTTAATGCCATTAGTGAATTTAGAGCTGCTGAAAGCTGCTTGACACGGGCTGACATTTCTGGAGAAGGACATTCTCCAGTTGCAGGGCAAACTGGCATTGCCCAGCTTACCCCTCTACAGGTTGTAGGGCAGAGATGGAGGGTGAGAACATGCATGTGAAAAATCCTGCCCAGCACCAAGCAGGACCTTCACATTAAGTAGCCATGCATGGTATCACTTGTGCCTTGCTCCACACCAAGCCCCCTCAGCTCTTCTTCCTGTGGGTAAGAAGCACACAGAAAACTGCATAACAATTGAGCATACTTATTTTCTCAGTGCTGTCTGAATCAGTGAATTTTAATTTAAGCTTAATTTAAAGCAATGGATTGAGAAACCAAAACAACTTAAAGTGAACTCAAGAAGTTGTATGGGTTTCTAATAAATTAGTCAGTCACCAGCAGTCGTGGCATTATTTATAAACAATATCACCTTTTTTGATAGAGTTTTCCTTTTCACAAGCACAAAACAGACTCATAGCATACCTGCTAGTTAGAAGATAAACCCAGCAGATAAGAATCTGAGCTTGCTTTGCCCCACACCAATCAATATGGTATTATCCTATCTTCTAAGATAAATTGGTGGAAAAGTAAGTAAAAATTGTGATTATTCCAATCTGAAACATGGTGGGCCTGTAGTGTGAGAAAGAACGAAAGAAAGAACAAATGAATGAGAGAGAGAGAGAAAGAAAGAGAGAGAGAGAAAGAGAGAGAGAGAGAGAAAGAGAGAAAGAGAGAGAGAGAGAGAGAAAGAAAGAGAGAAAGAGAGAGAAAGAGAGAGAAAGAAAGAGAGAAAGAGAGAGAAAGAGAGAGAAAGAGGAGAGAGAAAGAGGAGAGAGAAAGAGGAGAGAGAAAGAGGAGAGAGAAAGATAAGGAGAGAGAAAGATAAGGAGAGAGAAAGAGAGAGAGAAAAAAGAGAGAGAGAAAAAAAAAGAGAGAGAAAAAAGAGAAAAAGAGAGAGAAAAGAGAGAGAAAAAGAGAGAGAGAAAAAGAGAGAAAAAGAGAGGGAGAAAAAGAGAAAGAAAAGAGAGAGAGAGAAAAGAGAGAGAGAAAAAAGAGAGAGAAAAAAAGAGAGAAAAAAAGAGAGAGAGAATAAGAGAGAGAGAGAGAAAGCTAGAGGCTGAGTTTTTAACACAGTACTGAACTGGCAATATCTGCAGGCATAATCTATAAAGTTTGCAAGTCATATGGTTTTGCAGTTTTACTGTAACCTTTGTCCTAGGAAGATTCCTTTATCTGCAAGTCAATAGCAACACAAATTTTTATGAAGCAGGGAACAAAAATCAGAGCAAATTCTCCCTTCCCCCAGCTTTACTCCCACCACACAACTCCTATCTCCAAAGTCACATTAAGTCCAGAACCACGCTAAATCCCCCCAGAAGCATGTAAGCAAAGAAGAAAGAGCTGAATGACCAGGAAAGGGGCGTTCCTTGGTTCAAAGAGTCACTGAATCTGTTTACAAGGGAGACTGAGAGGTCGGAGCAGGGTCTGTGCAGACATTCAGAATTACCCCGGCCAGAAACAGACCCTGCGTCGCTTTGCAGTGTGCAAACCTTGTTCTGTCAGTGAAACTATAGTAACTACACGATCACTGAGGATTAGTGTGACCCTGGGTCATAAAACTTGATCGCCACAGATTAGCAAAAGATCAGGTCAGCACTGGACAGGAAGGCTTTTTTCTTTCTTTTAAGGAAAGAGCATCAGAAGCGGGATGCTAATTCTGCTTCGGATCTGCCGTAAAACACACACATGAGAAACCAAGCGTGTGCTTACAAATATTTTGTCATATTAGATTAAATTACAGCACACAGACTAAACAGAGAAATCTGAAATGCAGGGTCTTATGTTTGGGATATCCTTGGAGCTTTTATACAAAGAAAGAGAGAAGTTTATACTTTGGCATTGCACGGCGCACAGTCATCCCATACCTGCTGCCTAACACAAACACGGCTCGCTGCATGGCAGCGATGTGTCTGTCAGTGCAAGAGCACAGAGGTTTAACACTCAAAATGCTTCTCCTTGGCTGCCAATTTGACTGTGCTGCCCTTTGGCCTTCTGTGGTGCTTCTTGTCCTTTCCAGATAAATAGCAGCCTGCCCTCTCTTCCCCAAGGCTGAGTTTTAGTCCATCTGCCCTTATTTTCACCTTGATTTTGTCTATTTTTATCTCACTTTTGTTCTGCACATACTGCATTGGCCTTGTCTAATAGGTAAGGCAGCCTCCTTTCTTCTCCCTGCCTTGGTCTCTTGTGAGTACCACCCCTTTTTGTAAAGCTTTCTGAGGCCCATCAGCTCACTGAGAACATTTGCACACACTCCTACCTGTTGTTGCCCTGTACACCAGGTTGGTGTGAGCCAAGGGGAAGCCTGTCAGGCTGTTTTGTTTGTCAGACAAACGAGGCCAGGCAGAGAGCCAGCTCGGCCAGGCAGCAGGCATGGGAAGCAAGGGGCACCCAGTTCAGCTGGGTGTGCAGTGGAACATCTCCTGGAAGCTGAGAGATAGCACTGTTACCTCTGTCAGGCAGAGGAAACTGTAGGACAATGCTGACATTTGATGTCAACTGGATGTTGGGAGGGGTGGTGTTGTTAAGAATTAGAAGAAAGGTACTAGTCACTGTGCTGGTGCCCTGGCTTCCTTGTAGGGTTTTGGCCCAAAAAAACAAACATACCTTCCTTTTAGAAAAAAAACTCATGAATGTAAGAAAAGGATCACTCAAATGCAAGCTGCCTGCTGAGACAGGAGTGCCTAGAGTCATTAACCCTGGAGGTCTTTCCCAGTTCTGCATGTCTCTTTTTTCCCCAGAAGCAAAAGGTGAGGAGTAAGGGATCTTGTTGGACTGGTATAGTTTCACAAGGTGGAAGGAGGAGGAGACTGCAAAGCACTGTCTGAGCTTCAGGGCTTTTTTTAAGAAGGAAGTTTCAACCTTTTCTTCTCTTTTTTTTTTTTTTTTTAAATACCTAATGACCCAGCTTTCTGTTCACACTTATCCCGCAACACAGTATCCACCAAACTCTCAAATGAGCCCTTTGCTCCAACATCTTCTGTTCCTTGGGCTGTTAAAGGATGAAGAAGAGTACAGTGGAGTTCAGTGGGGCCAGCACATCCAAGGAGATAAACTGGGTAGTCACCCAGGCTAACAGAACTGGAGGGGCAGCATTTCTGGGATGCTTTCTTCAGAGCTGCTAACTGGTCAGCATGGCTGACTATGCAAATGTGGGGGGAATAACAACAAAAATTGATTTTGCCAGAACCGCAAAATAATTAGGACAATTCCTGCCCTGCAGAAAAGGTATCTTGGAGAAGTTAATTGCATTGGTGGAGGGTTAAAAGCCTGTGCTAACTGTACTCAGAACAGCATCAGCAAGAGGAGCAGAGCTACACCAGCCATGCATGTCCAGAAAGGACTTCTCTTACTTCTGGCTACCCACCACCCAGAATACCCCCTCCTGCCTCACCTCCACCTCCTGAGTGCCTCCTCCAGGAGGGCACCTCCTTTCCCAGCTGCTGATAAACACCGGCAGGGTCCCATTCTTCCTCACAGAAAAACACCTCTCTGTGCTGGTAGAGCAGGGAGGGACATTCAAGGGCAATCAGGAGGTCTCTGGGACTGCAGCACTAATGAGACACTTAATCATTCCCTAGAGGAGAAATAACCCAAAATACATGGGGTTTAAGAACTTCCCAGAGGAGCCCTGGTGGAATGTGTCAGCATTCAGCAAGGACATGTGCCCACAGTGTACACACTCCTTCCTTGACAAAGTGAAGAGCAGTTACCCAGAAATTTTTGTCCCAGCACTATGCATCTTTCTCCTTGCCCTCCCTAGCAGCACTCCTCCAGTCCTCAGTGTCTTCTCTGGTGCCACGCTGCTGCCCTCCCTGCAGCAGTGCTTTCAAACCTCCTCCTGCCACCAGCACCCAACAAGGCCACCACTGCTGGGTGTGGGTGCCATGGACACTGCTTCTAACCCCTCACTACAATTCACAGCAACTGAAGCCCAAAAAATCACTAAATCTGCCAATCTCCCTCTTCACTTTAAGGCCTCCTGCATGGGTTTGACTTTCATGGGGCAGATGCCTCCAGCATAAAATACCTTCCCTGCTCCCATCTGCAGAGGTGTTCCTGTCCTGAGTGTCTGAAATGGGTCTTCTCTTCTTCAAGCCTTTGCTGCCCACAGCCCCAGCCCCTGAATGCCCATTGAGGAGGGTTTGTGAGACAACTCAGGCTCCCACCTCAAGGGTACCATGGCAATACAGACACCTCTGCAGAAATAGCCAATATGAACTGGACCATGCGGTCTTTGGTGTCTGATAACTTTGAAAAAAAACCCAAAAATCTCTTCCTGATGTCTGTGGTTGAGAAATGTTTGTGTCAAGTGCCATTCATCTGGTAGCTATAGCTACAAATATATATTTATATTTGACTTGCACTTAATAGCACATGAACTGGTGAGAGTAAGAGGACATTGATCTCCACAGCTTTGCTTCACAACCAAGGTTGCAATGACACAAAACATGGGTGCACCACAGCATGTTCATGGACTGCAGTTTGGGCAGAAACAGTTTGCAAACATCAGAAGAAACAGCAAAAAAAACATTTGTGTTGTGAAATGGTAACGTGTGCCACTAAGAGACAGTTTACTTTTCAGACATGTACAGTGCTCCATATTGTTCCCATGCTTTTCAAAGGAAATTATTAGTGTTATTAGCACAGCAGTCCTCCTTTACAAAAGCAACTCCAGCCACAGTTAATGTTTAAGAAGGAATTAAATATTAACTCAAAGGAAAGCACAGAAGTCATGGCTTCAGACCATACATCAGACACGCAAAGAAATACTGCTGTGAAAGCAGCAGGGAAATTTAAAAAAAGAAAAGGAAAAAGAAAAAATAAAATAAAATTTAAAAAAACCAACAACAAAACACCCCAGGTTTGGTTCCCAAAGCTAAAAACAAATTTAAAATAAAATCAGAGTTCTCCTGCTTCATCACCTTCAGGTTCTCCAAGACAGAAGGACAGCATTGCTTTTCTGCTTTTCACCCCAGGACAGGTAATTTTCCTCCTGCATTTGGTTTAGCAAGGACTCCTTAACAATAGAAGGTGGATCACAGTGACTTAACCTGCTGAGGAGGGCTGCAATTTGATTCTCAGCCTGAGATTTGCAGGTATGATAAAGTGCAAAGGTGACTAAACATCACAACAAGCAAGGTCTAGCCCTGTGGCTTTGCCTGGAAGGGAAAACGGATTATTATTATTACAGCAGCAAACCTACCAAGATCTGTTCCTTTTCTCCTGTTCCAGCTCCAGTACATGAAAATCCTTGCAGCTGTCTGAAGATGGTTTTATAGTGGCAAAATGACTTGTTAAATGAGTTCATAACATGCATTCTGCCATGTTCTACAATAATCCCTTATTCTTTTTCCCATCTTTGCATTGACTGCAAACTTATGAGCTGAAAAATACCCCATGAATATTAACTAACTGCACCACTATAAATGCACTTTCAAAATACTGCATATTGTGCTGAACTTCCAGAATAATATTCTCATTAATAAATGTGTTTTATCCTAGACTAAATCTAAAGCATACTTTTCATCTTCAAAATTTAAAAAATTTAAAATACATTAACCAATTAATTCCTCAACTCAAACCCTTATGGGGGAAGCAAATTATCACCATCATGTTAAGTTTTTAGAGGGAAGAGTCAGGGAAGTAAAAAAAGGAAAAAAGCTCAAAGAAAAACAAAAACAGAAAAGGAAAGAAAAGAAAAGTAGAGGCCAAAACAGCTTCCATAAGGAAAGTGACAAATCACTGGGACCAACTCAGCTTCACAGGCTGCCTATTTCAGCCTGGAAAGACACTGGCAAGGACTGGCCATTACCTGAGTACTATGTGCTCTTAGTGAGCAAGTGGATGAAAACTCCCCTTATCTAAGGGAGCCAAGAAGTACAAAATGAAATCTCAATCCAGAGGATTTGTTCATAGGAATGGCTATATTTGTGGGCTGTCCCTGAACTCAGAAGGGCTACTAACATGCATAAACAGAAATACTACATATTCCAGTTTAAAGGATGGAGAAAAAAAACTTCCATAATGTTTGATTGCCCACTAAATGCATGTCTCTGTGAGGCCCAGAACTCTTGGAATTCTGCTCTGAGAGGCCTGTTCCCCTTTCAGCAGTGAGTTCATGTCATATTTGTCAAGTTTGTTCTATCACTTGTCTTTTAATCAAAATTAGCAAAACTACAGTTTCTCCCCTACAGTTCACCCTCTGCAAACCAGTGCATGTTGCATCTTGAGGCAGGAAAATCTAGATTGGTTCCTAAAAGCTAATCTTTTAGAAGTCAAAAGCTAAATAAATAATGATTTTCAGAGGTAGCCACCCATACAAAACCTGGGAATATTTGTTTAAATAGACTCTGCATAGCACTAAGACACAATTATTTCTCAGACAGCTGTTGCAAGCTTGAGTAATAGGCACCAAAGTCCAAGCACAGCTTGACATCAATTTTTGCAGCAGGATGCTCTTATATTTTCTCCAAGTGCTTTCTTTGGGCAAGAAAAGCTTTCCATCTATTTTCTTCCCTTGCTGCAGCTTTGTCTAGGAGAACCTTAGCAGCCTAGAGATGAAGGTTCAGTCCCACACTTGAATGGTTGTAGAATGACAATAACATGCTATGACCAGTTTTTCTTTGCCAAGCAAATTGCTGAAACTCAACACCAGCACGGTGGAGCCCACCAATGGAAAATCTGGAACACCACATTACCTGAAAGCACCATTGATCTACAAGGTAAAGCTGAGTGAATTGGGTTTGTTTAGCCTGGAGAGGAACCAGGGTGACCTAAGTTGTGGTGACCTAATTGCAGCCTTCCGGTACCCAAAGGGAGCCTACAAGAAAAATGGAGAGGAACTTTTTACAAGAGCATGTATTGACAGGACAAGGGGTAATGAGCACAAGCTAAAAGAGAGTAGGTTGAAATTAGATATTATAAAAAAATTCTTTTCTGTGAGTGTGGTGAGGCACTGGGGCAGGTTGTCCAGAGAAGTTGTGGATGCCCCATAACTGGAGATGTTGAAGGCCAGGTTGGATGGAGCTCTGAGCAACCTGATCTAGTGAAAAGTGTCCCTACCCATGGCAGGAAAGGAGTGTGACTGTGGGTGGGTGTGTGTATGTGTGTGAAACTACATCATCTTTAAGGTCTCTTTCAACTCAAGCTATTCTACGATGTTATGATCTGTCCACTACAGACACAATAACAACATTTAACAATTCAATGGATTTCTCAAAATCCAAACAGTAATTTGCCACAATGAGGCAATTCATATGGCTTCAGGTGAAAAAGGTCTCCAAGGTCTTTCAGAAACTCTGTGTACTTCTTTATCTTTTTTCCCTTGGCTTCATTGCATCATGCTTTACAACTGCTCATCAGGTATTGGCTAACCAGGGCTATTATGACAAGAATATGACATCGCCATCATTTTAATACATTGCTTCACTATATCTTTCTTAGATATTTTCTGCTCTCAACAGACTGATCCAGCTGCTTCCAGATGATATTATCTTGGACTTTTTGGTCATTGTAATCATTTTGGGAGACATGTGCAACTCCTTCCCTTCATCCATTCCCCTCTTACACGTCTGTCTGCATTGAGTGGCTTGTTCCACAAACCTTCCCAGTCACTGCCCACACACTGGACCATATCTGGCTTGGCTTATTTTCTATCAGGCCAGAGATCTCACAATCTCAGTTGCACAATTTCTTGCTACAATCTCTTTTTACACCAGGTTGGTAATCATATACTCATAAGTCTCTTTTACAGTACTCTAAATTTTGTTTGAAGCACTGTTCTCCCCAAAAGACTTGTGGGATTACTGTCAGGAGCTTTAGTGACCTGTTTTCTTGTGGCTGATGGTCATTTTCTGCACAAATGCCTTGACTCTTTTACTAGAGCTGGGCAGATGAGCAGCTCTGCAGCTAGACTCACCAGGGTAGCACACAGGGCTGCTTCTCAAGCACGTTCCCAAACACAGCAGAAGTGCCAGGCTAAGGCAGGAGGCAGGTAGTTCCCAAAAAAGACTTTTTTTGAGAAAGTACAGAGTTGCACAGTTCAGGGGAGACATTCCCATCATTAAAATTCACAGGGCCTAATGTCAAAGTTTCCTCAGGTGCTTACATTTCCTGTCATCATTATGTTTGTATTACAATAGACTGCCTTCATATAGCTGAATGTAGCATTATAAAAAGGGCACAGACAGCTGTCAAAATACAAACATGTAAAGATTTAAAAGCCACAGGATGCAAATGGTTCAACATCCCTGTACCCAAAATTTATATTTCTGGCTCAAAAAGCCCTCCCATCTTACTACTAAAATCCCTTTTCAACGCGCTTGACTCTTCGCTCTGGTAATCAGAACAGTGTGACATAAAAGCAACTAATTAACTTTATTAAAGAACCTCTCAAGAAGAATCTCACTGGCACCATGTTTGGTATAATTTCCAGTGGAAACAGCAGGGTCACCAGCACATTTATGTAAGTGATGGTTGTGCCGCTGTCTATGGGTGGCACAGGCAATTGTATCAGCTGCAGGAAGTCTGGAAGACATCCCATGATACTTGTTTGCATCCAGGTCGCCAAGTGGCTGCTGAGAAGCTAGGAATAAATACCCTCAGGAAGAACCTGAGAAAGGCTAAGAGCTTAAATTGACCAAGGAAGTATAAAATACCAATTCACTGAGGGTATCTACTATGGCACTGGCACTGCTGGGGTTCAGGACATCACAAACTGGAAACTCCATCTTAAAAAGATTATTGCAGACAGACATGCAAGTCTGTCAGTAAGTTTTATCTTACTTCCATTCTGCCATGGAGTAATGTCCCTGTTCCCAACATGAGCTTGAGATTTTGATTTGAAACAGTTTCCACTCCTCTGTATTATTCTACAAAAGTATCGCTGGTAACAGATCCTGTATGCTAAAATATATTATTGGCAGTTTTGTTAACTTTCATTTTAGCTTTGATCTTAAATGCCATCCTCAACCACCTCCATTTACTTGCCAATGCCCAAAATGTGGTAATGCAGTGTTTTCTGCATCCAGTAGAAATGCTGGGTATTGCCAGTACCCTCAATACTCGGTGTCACAGATGGCTGCTTTTCATTTCTGCCATTGGTTCCCCAGTCACACACACACTTTGTAGTGAGTTCCAAGGTGCTCAGCTTTCCAAAATCACAACTCAGCTGCCTTTCCATGATGACCATATGTTGATTGCCTGTGTAGACTTCACAACTGGCAATGCTACATTCCCTCCTCCCCCCAATTTCTCAAAATCTCACAGTTTTTCCTCCTCACACGGCAATTACTCTGTGGGGCAAGCATTATAGCAGCTTAATTCTTTAATCTTTTTCCAGGTGCAGAGTGCCTGGAAGAAAACTCAGATTATCAAAACAATTTGATAATCTTTCAGAAGTTTTGCTGTAGGGATATCACAATGTATGTCTGCTCTGACTACATTTTTAGAGATCTTTGTGTCTTTGTTATATGAATTACTTGTCTGTCCCACACTGCATGTCACAAGTGTTATGAATTTATTAGTATGTAGATGAGTAGCAAGACCAGTACTGACTGCACCTCCCCTTGGTGTCTGCCCTCAGTTTTTCATTGGCAAATATTGACTAATATTTGCAGTGCTTGATTGTATTTTCACATTCTTCCCTTTAACAGTGCAACAACTTCACTGATAATGCCCCCACTACACGACAGTTTCCTGTCTGCATGCAGCTGCCCTGTGCTGGTGTTACATTCAGATTTACAGCCATTCCACGTTGTTATTGTAGAGTTGGAGCACTATCTTGTACAGACTTTTTTTTTTGTCTACACATGCTTACAAAACTTTTCAATAGTGATAGCATCTGCTACAATCGATGCAGGTGGCACTGTACTTGGAGCATTTTTCACCACAGCAGAATTTCTTCTCCCCAGAACTTCCATTTCATTTGTTTATCTTTTCCTGCTTTCTTCTATGTGTTTGTTCCTGCTAAAAATTTGGCTTATATTTATTCTTTTTCTCTCTCTGTTTACACTGTGTTTGATGTGAGCTACCTCACTCTCTTGGAACACAAGCTGTCATGTTTGTCAGGTTTATTCATAGCTTTCTGTGCAGTCCTGTTCAGAATTACCTCTTTTCTTTCCTCATCACTGAAGCACAGTTTGAGATGTGATGTTCACGCAAATCAGCTGGTTTGCACCAATGATATTAATAAAGCACTTCCCAGCAATGGCTGATGTATTTCCTTAATTTGAAGATGTTTCTGGAGTGCACCTGGAATTTTACAAAGGCTCCTTTCAAGCTTCCACTCCCTGGTCCTTCTGGAATCTATAGCAGGTACTGTGCATCAATGGTTCAACAGGATCTGACCCTCTCTTTCTTTTTCCAGCATACTTAGAGCAATGTCAAAGCCTTCTTGGCTCGTACTGTTGGCATTTGGGTTCTTTGCTTGTGTGTATTACAAAGATCCCTAAGCTTCTGATGTCACATATTCACAGGAGGGCTCTTATTTCTGACACCAAGTTTGACACTTAAACATGAAGAGATAGGCCAAGGCTGTCCAGCATTTATTACTTCCTCTGCATGAACTGCCTATAGTCATCAACTTTTTCCTGAAAGCAATGTTCTCTGTTTCTGGACATTGCCCTACATGCAGTGGACCAAGCTACCCTAGCAGTTCTCCAAACACCAAAATACTCATCTCAGCACACTTCAGAGGTGGTCTGTTAGAGAAATCACTTTAATGCTGTGACTGAGAAATACTGATGTTATAAAATCAAAACTTCGTCTTTGACAAGTCTCAGTGTACTCTCTTACATAACAACATATATAGGAGAACCAAAGATGTGGCAGAGTGCAAAAGATATAAGACAAATTTTAAATAGGTCTTTTTGTAGTAATACAGGATGTGTCTACTCTGCCTTGGGTAACCTGACAGCTTAGTGTGTGAAGTCGTGCTGTGAAATGCTGTTTTATTTCCTGCATGCATGGATCTGGACCTTGTGTGAGGGACAGCTGTGCATGAGACCCTGAGCTTGTTCTAGAAAGACCAAAAGCATCATCAAGGAGCTTTCCTGACAAGCACAGCATGTATTCCTATATTCCTGTTTCAATTAATCTAACGGCAGATCTTGTTCATCTGCCTTGAACAGATAAAGTAAAACCATTTGAGTAAAAAATGGCAATAAACCACAAGAGAATACGTTGCAAGACTCATTGATAGCACCCCCAACATTTCTAGAGTGTATTACAATACTTGCAAACACACCAGGTCACACATGAGCTCAATGTTTCTTCTACCTGTGTTAGTAGAAGTAACAGACAAAAAGGAAGAGACATGTAAATTTCAAAGTCTTTGCTATCTGATAAGACCTGTCAGAACGAAAACCAGGAGGTACTGCCAGAATTAAATTATTTCCTCAGGACAAATCCTGCATTTGCAATCAAGCAACACGGGCTGAACAGATAAAGCCCATTTGTATAACATAATAATGGACAGGCATATATTTCACCAAAATAGTAAATACATACACTCTCTACCAACACAGGGCAAAACCACAGAGATGGCAGACAACACTACATCCTTTCTGCTGAGACTTGAACAGCAAGACACAAAGGAAGAGCTAAAAAGCAACTGACTAATAGATATGCATAAACTTTCTGAAAACCCTATGCCTCTAAAAAAAATTCAAAAAACAGTCAAAGCTGTCTCCCCTCTCACAAAAAGGGATTACACTTGCCTCAACATGAAACTACCTTCAAAGACTACTCAAGAATTTCTAAAATACCAAGGCATGAAATTAAAAAGAAAACAAAAAACACAACCAAAACCCAAACTAGAAAAAGGAATTTTTTCCAGGTAAATGAGGGCTAGTCAAAACAAACAATTCAAGCATAGAGTGTGTTGCATATGTGATGAGACAAATTTTAAGGGACGACCATAGGCAATATGTAAGCAGTCTTCACTAATTACATGGAATTTTCCTATCTTGATGGAGACAAAAGGGCTGCTGCAATACCCATCTCTACAGGAGGGCTTCATGAACAAATAGGGCTGCATGTAGGAACTTGGAGTGCTCTCACTTCAGAAAATGCCTGATAAGGACAGGAGCCTTCCCAGGTAAACTGTCTCCACTCAGGAGGGTGGGGAAGTAACCAGGACCCAGGATCCTACCAAAGGGCTCTCCCAGGCCATCTCCATCAATAAACAAACCAGGGGAGAGGCCTTGCTGCCAGACCAGCTCCATGCTGCTCCCTGCTTTGGGACAATCACATATGCTGCAAACTCTACTCCTGTTTTGCCAGTACAGAGAGGTCTTATTTCCAGTAAGCAATGATGTGAAACAGGCAGGATTCACCCTTCTATCCACCCTTCATTTCTCCAAAAACATCTGAGCTCAATAGCCTAGAGTTCCCCTTGCTCTGCAGTGAAAGTTTAAAGAATATATTATATATTATTTTCAGCTCATGAAAATATATACTTTCCTGTGATAGGTGATGAAGATCTCATTTTTAAAAACATAGAGGTGTTGCTTTTCCCAGCTACACAAATATCACATATATTGGAGGAAACAGTACAGCTGGGGAAAGCAAAAGTATTTACAGGTATCTATTCCAGAAACCCCTACAAATTCACAGTGTTCAAGGTTTCTTTTCATAAGCTTACTGCAAACATTCATAACAATTTAGTTCCATCTTCCAGAAGGTTCACAAACATGGATAACACTGAGGTTCTTGTGCAAACATATATCCATTCATGAAGATATGCTAAAAAACTGGCATAACAATTTGCATTGAAAGCATTTGCAGAGCTAATGTAAAAGTTTCTTGTGGCTTGGGAATTCCCAAGGCAGGTATCAAAAAATGAAGAGGAAAAAAAAATAGTTAAAAAATTACAGCTCATTGCAAGCAACCAACAGAGGTAAAACAAATAACAAATATTAAAATCACGTACAAGTACTCTCCAGACTCAGCTATGCCCCCTCTAACCATTCACTGAGCAAGATGAAAAGCTAGTTAAAATTAAAAAAAAAATAAGTTTGCATAATACTGGTAAACAGAAAGGTTATATGTGCCAAATACATGTTTGCTGAAGTTAGTTCACCTTTCTTAGCCAGATTCTTCATTGTTCTGCCTACAAGAACCTCTGCTTATTCTTTTATGCTCAGCTCTCCACTGGACTCAGTTTTGTTCCAGGTAAATGAAGACAAGGGTGGGCTAACAGGGTGGGATCAGGCAATACAGGATGGCAGCATCATCCAGCCTTCAGCACTTCACCCCTGGGTTTGTGCATTCTGGTTTTGACTCTTCAGAAAATGCCACCAGAACACTTTTGTGCTTCCAATAGCAAAAGGACAGACAGGAGAGATTCCTGCTGCCTACCCAGACCTTGGGAGACCTCCTGGGAGACCAGAAACCTTTCCCCCTCTGTGCTGGGGAGGAGGGTACAGGCCATGGAGAGAGCAGCTGCCTTTGCAAACCATCCCAGGCCTGCAGAGGAGGGCAGCTCCCTTTCTGCACTGCAGCTCCTCTCCCCCTCCTGCTCCCACAGACGATTTAACTCGGGCTGTCTGCGAGCAGGGCACTCACCATCAGCACCACCACACAGGCTGGCACACACCAGGCAGCAGCAAAGCCTGGCATGGGAGGGGGAGGAGGAGAGGAGGGCTGGGAAATGTTTTCACCCAGGTCTACCACTGAAGCCACCACATTGTACAACCTCATCCTGCACGGCTGCGGCGGCTCACGGATCCTGAAGAAATCATCCTTTGCTGCCAAGATGTGCTTCTCTCTAGGAGGGACAGGGAATTTCTATTTCCTGGGAACGAGGGAAGTTCACTAAAAACTGTTGCTTGTGTATGAACTGCTGTCCATTGTAGCTTCTCTAATAAAAACACCCATTTCATTCAACATTCAAAAGTCAGGGCCTAAAAAATTTATAATTCAACTTGAAATCAGGAATATTTTTCTTTAACATGTATCAAAAAGCCAACTTAGATCTCTGTGTTTCTCTTTACCTTTAGATTAAGCCAAAAGCCAGCCACATCTGTTTAACCTCGGGCTTTGGTGGACTGACATGCCTGAACAGACCTTAACACTGCCAGGGCTGCACATGCTGAGGTAACAGGAGAAGAGCAGAAAGCTCCAGCCTGTTGCTAAGATCAGGCAGCTTCCAAGTCCTAACCATGACCACAACAGACATCCCATTCAAAGGAGGAGCCCAAATGAAGGAGAGAGCAGCTGAGTTTATGCTGGATTCTTCACCAGCACTCCTAAAAGGAGAAAAAGGAGGGTGGGAAAGGGATGAAGGCAATGGGGTCACAGGGAAAATGCTGGAGAGATTTGATTTTGTTCTTTAGATGGCAAAAGCTTACAAAATATACATCTACAATGACTTATGTTGTCAATCGTGCATTGAGATAAAATGGGTTTCAAATACTAAGAATCTAAAATTACAGTGCACAAGAACAATTTGCCCATAATCCTTACAGACAGTGTCCTCTTCGTTAAGAATCTAATAGCAATAAAAATATTGGATTGGGGTGGAGTTGTGAGTATTGCAGGAAGCAGGACATGTACACAGAGAAAAACATCTGGTTTTCAAAACTTCTGGTTTCTGCCTACACAGGCACCAGTCAGTCCAAAGGCAGTCAAAACTGATAGTAAAATTAAAGTTGAGTTGTGTTGAAACAGCACCAAGAGGAACTATTTTAGCAGAAAATATAGGTGGGAGGGGAGAGGGGTTCAGTTGAAGGAGCTCCTCGCCCCATAGAATTGAAGAAATACACCTTTTGGGTCAACTTGAAGAAATTGAAGGAATACAGCCATTTGGGAAATCAAACATTCTCCTCCTACTCAACTAAAACTATGTAAATATTTAAGCCAGATGGAATACCATTTCTCTTTTTTTTTAACTCTACAGCCAGCCGGTCCTGCAGCCATGTGCGTACATGCACCCCTCCATCCTGTGTTACCACTTATCCTGTCTAAGACTCTCCTAGATACCTGCAAAAATAAGGAATTGGTGCTGTTTGTCTAAGCTTGGCATTTCTCAGAGCTGAACAGATAACCTGCTTACCAGCTTTCCTGCTTCCCTTCATCTTTTAACTGTACTTAATTTTAGCAGGTATAAAAATATTTACATTTAGAGTGGGAACAAAAATCAAAGCTCACTAGACAAATTGATGCAGCAGCATCTGTCCCCAGCCAGTGTCACCCATCCAGCTGGAAAGCACAGGGAAAGGAAGGAGCCTGGGTGATCTGGAATGGCTCATGGCAGGTTGTACACAAGCTGAAAACACCTCCAGGGTGCCGGGTCCCTGGGGCACACAGCGTGCCAGGTCCCCAGGGCCAGCAGCTGCAGCTGCAGCCCTGGGCACACGCATGCCCAGCACCCTGCCAGGAGCTCCCCACGCTCCACAGGCACTGCCAGCACCCCTGGATGCTGCTGAGGATGATTCACAATTAAACAAGCAAGCTCATTTAGCTCGTCAGTGAAACGCCTGCTCGTGAAAGAGGGCTGGGGCAGGAGCAGACCGAACCTGAGCGCTCAGGCAGCGCTGCTGCCCCAGCCTGATTCCTGCTCCATGTCCCCTTCTTGGCCTTCCCTTTGGCTCCCAGGAAGGTGCCCATGCTGCACCCCAAACTGGGTTATCAGCAACCTCACTACACCCAGCACAAAACAAACCAGGTCTGAAAAGGCTAAAAAGGCAGCTGAAATCATCTGTCTCTATTAAAATACCAATAATCTCTATGCAGCTTTAGGCCACAGCTACAGTGGGAAAATAACACAGATGGTTTTTACTAGTCTGTGCTTTCTGAGAAGCAAAATTTTGCATATACATTATACCTTTTATCAAAAGGGACTAATTATATTCAGTAAGTCTTCAAAAATGCATATGCATGCTCTCATTGTTTTAAATGTTGTTTTAGACAGACAGAACGTTTTTAACCAACATTAACTATACATGTCAACTGACATATTTTAAAAATTCTGTTTTCATGGTCTAAGTATGACCTGCAGGAGAATGTGTGTTTAATATGGTTTGTGATGATGGTTTAAGCCCTGGTTTAGGTCAAATCTGCATTAGACAAAAGATTTTTCCAGGAACTCAAGGAATGTCTGTTCACCCACCTTGAAGCCTTTTGTTACTGCAGAGGAGGTCAGTCACTGCACTTGGGTTTTGCCTCTCCCTTGTAACAATGCTGTAGTTACAAAGGTGGCTCAGCAGGTTCCTCTAATATCATAACTCCTTCCTACTACCTACCCAATTTTCAGCAAGCTTTTCATATGCTAAGTGACAGCAAATCAGATATAATCATCCTTCTAATGTATCCCCTCATCTTCCTATACAAGAGGCATCAGCATAGAACATTGTCCTTGTGAAGAGCAGGAATGCTGGGCTCAGCAGAGCGTGCTATCAGATCTTCTTTTCTGCTTTTCTTTCTAAAAGGCATGTTTTGCTTCCCTCCCAGAGCACTCAGGAACATGGGCCTCTGTGTATCTTTTCATGCTTCTTTCTAAGGGTACTTTGAGGCCAGGAGAGCAGCACTGCTGGCACATGGTCATGTCCAGAGTCTCCACGCTGCTCCCCGCTGCAGCAATAAAGGCGTGCGTCTGTCTCCTGGTAGCTGCTGAACCCGCGTCTCTTAGCGAGCACTGAGTCATGCAGGCAAAGGGCTTACCCTGCAACTTCTGCAGTAGTTCCCCAGGTTTCCCTCCCACACCTGCACCAGATTTTCACCCTTCCTGCCAGGACAGCCCTGCTGCTCCTGAAATAGCTGATCTGCCACAGTTCACAGCCCAAAATATGACAGCAAACCATTACTGGCAAAGGTGCAGCGTCACAGTCCTCACCACAAGCTAAGCTGTCTCCATTTCTCCATCTAACCCCTCCACGATGTACTGCTTCTTCCAGGGGAGTGGTTACAGAGGGTTACTATGGCTAAAACCTCCTTCCTGACTTAGAAGATACAAATCACAGCTGCACAACATTGTACCTGTGTTCTTTTAACTAAGGAGCTAAGATACAAATCTCTTTTGAGTCACGTCACCTGGAGCCCTCTATGTGCTGTGTAAGTAACACAGCATCAGCTGAATTCTCAGTCTTTGCTTACCCCGGGCAATTAGCCAAAATTGTTTCCATTAAGTGAAAAAATTTATGACAGAGTCTGTTCTCTCATTGATGCAATAATGTTTCTGTAAAATAATAATTTCAAAGTCTTACTGGTTTTGAACAAAGACTTGGGAGATACTTACTTTGCCAAGCTTCAAGCTTCAGAGTGAATATTTAGTACACAAACCTTTTTTCTGGTTTTTACTTCCTTTAGTGCCATTTAAACAGACTTCAACAGTTATGTCTACCTGGCAATTATTCTTTCTCTCTGGTTCAGTTTTCTCAGGCAAAATCCCGCAGAGTTTTAAGCTCTGCCCTCCACCCAGGTGCTCCTTAGTTGCTCAAACCATATCTTAAATGAAAGTGGCTGGTTTTCATCAGAGTAGAAGCCAGCCTACAAAAACATGCTGCTTTTCATCCTTTCATGGACACCTCTGAATGGTCAGAAATGACAAAGTGAGCCCCACAGGACCATGAATTTACAATGTAATGAATGCCAGCACAGGCAGATGGGCCCTGCTACCTTCTTTCAAACTTTGAAGAGTCCAGACACTAAGGAAGAAAGCGAGTGTGCTTTCTTGCCATCCTACACCATGGAAAGGGGCTGTGGTCATTGGGATCCTCCTCCACATTCTTGGCTTTCAAATGGCAAGCAAGAGACCAAGAAAATCACAAGGAAAGGGAAGCTTGGGTTCTTCCTGAAACCCAGTGACAGATTTTGCTGGCCACCATGCAGGATTGAGGTCTCACCAAAATACCTCCCTCCAGTCTGTTTGTGTACATCCAGTGCTGTACGCCACAGAGATCCTGCCACCCTAACCCCCGGTTAGCATCAGGTACTGCTGGAGGTACCACAAGATTTTCTCTACTCTCTTTTCCCTTCATGTTACACTTACTCAACTACCCTCTCCTTATAACTGACTTGAAAAACCTATTTCTTTTTTTTTTTTTTATGGGAAAAAACAGCATTTCTATTTTAAAAAAAAATTTTTAAAAGGAAAGAAATCAAACACCGCTAATTAACAAATGCATTATTAAAAAGAGCAAAAGTTAAACAGAAATTGAAATTCCCAGCTAATCGAAATTTCAAAACAACCTGAATAATATCAAAGACAAAATTGCAGCAATTTCAAACCATCAAAGGTAGACTGTAATGTTATGGAAGTGGTTTTCAATCACTCCTTCTAAATAAGGTTTATTTGAAATTAACACCTTTCACAAAGGGCTGGATGAATCAGCATTTTCCATTGGAAAAAACCTTCCACCCAAAGATTTTCAGCTCGTTCTACAGCTTTCACTGAACTTGACTTTCCTGCCTTTCCTGCACCATGTTTATTTTAGTATTATTACATCATATTTTGTCTCATTCTTGAAGTTCTCTTTTCTGTTTCTTCCCAGCTTGACAGGATCAATATTTAAATAAGGTTTAGCAAATATAACAGTGAAGGGCTACTTGAAGTAGCAGACAGCAGGGCAAAAGGCTCAACACATTCCCCAGTTACATGGGTGTAAATCCCATAAGAAGAGAGGAATGACTACAACTGTCCTACTTAAATCCTTCACCTTCTGCTGCTAACCAAGCACAGTTTGATTGCTTTCCTAAAAACTCCTCCCTCTGAATTAATTTTATATATGGGTCACAGAAATTGACTAGTTCTCTACATAACAATGAGAACCAGATGAAATTTCATTTCACACAGCTGTTGAACAAATTGAAACGTATGCAGACTGAAGCACTACGTTATGCTAGAGGAAGGAGGAGAAGGGGAAGGCAAAGCAGGAAGGGATAAAAGAGGAGTGATGGTGATCTAGAAAAAGAAGCAGGTCTTGTGTATGACAGGCCAGTACCTTCTTCACATAATTATGGATATTCTTATTCATCTGCTCACATACAAATGAGTTTCCCTTTCTTTACAGTATCCTGCTAAAGCCTTGAGGTTTGTTGATTCCTTGTGGCAATAAGATCCCCAGCTTAGCTACATGTCATAACTTGGAACCAACACTGGTCAGCTCTGCCAAGTTCTATTAGGCCAGAAGTATCAGGCATAGGGAATACATAGAGGAGAATAATAATGATCCTAGAGACCACTGTCTTCATACTCAGGCAGAAAAGGAAATTTCTGTGGCAGGCAGAATACAGTTCTTGCCCCTATAATAATTACACTGGAAGATTTTGGACATCAGGTGTAAAATATGCAAGTGGCAAAGTGATCTCTGTGTTTCAGAAGGCCACAATTTCATGAGGTCCTTTAGAGAGTGCCACTAAGACCCCCCACTAGAACCAGCAGTTCTTCATAACCCACCGAAGGCTCACACCAGGCAGTGCAGACCAGCAGCACAGTGGCCTTCAGCCACAGCATGTGCTCCTGGTGAAATCCTGCAGCTGGCCATATTGTGGTCAATACACTCCAACACATATTAATAATCCAAAGAAATAAATAAGTATTAAAAAATTGCAGGTAACACTAGAAAGGGATAAAACATGATAAGCAGTAACAAAAGACTGACCAATCTAGGGTCTATATGGTTAGTTGTATGAGGAGCAGCTGAGGGAGCTGAGGATGTTTAGCTTGGAGAAAAAGAGGTTATGGAGAGACCTTATTGCCCTTTATAATTGCCTGAAAGTAGTTTGTGGGGGTCAGCCTCTTCTCCCAGGCAACCAGCAGCTGGATGAGAGGACAATCTCAGTCTGCACCAGGGAAGGTTCAGGTTGGACATCAGGAGGCATACAGATAGATCTGTAATTTGGCAAAAAACAACAGTGTCTGGAAGCTGAAACAAAAATAATGTTCAGATCAAAAAGGAGCAACAAGCCTTGGACCAGAAAAGAAAGTATCAGTAGAACAGCTTAGCTTGGAGTGGGATAGCACTCCATCACCTGAGCTCCCTTACCACCCAATGCCTTTATAACATTGAAGGCATAATTACTCTCTTACAGAAACAGCCAGTTCCCTTTGGCCTGCATAATACAGCAATTCATAGCAGGATGTGCTTGCAGCCCATGATGTCCCCATTAATAATACTAGTGCTAAAAGTTCCGAGCAGGAATTCGACACGGGATCAGGACAGGCACCCCTAGTGGCATCATATTACTACTCCTACATTTGATGTTTCAGTCAAAAAGAAGCCCAAAATCAAATAATGAAATAAAACAAAACAAAACAAAACAAAACCAACCAACAAACAAACAAACAAACAAAAAAATCCACCAAAACCAAGCCCTGTTTTGCCAGTATTTTCCAAGTGTGACCAGCATTCTCCAAAAGCACAAAATGAAAAAAAACCCTGCAGATGAGTAATAAAACATGGTCAGAATAGTTTTCCAAAAGTCTGATTTGATAAAACCACAATTTCTTGTTAAAATTCAGCTAATGGTAGGGAAAGCCTCATTGGGATAGGTGTTTAAAATTTAACTGAGGAAACTTAAGAAATGTCATTTAAAATCCTGCTGTATGACCTTTCTTCTTTCTTGTTCCTATAGTATTGCCTACAACATGAGCACAGAATAGCTGAATTAGTTCATGACTCTGTGTGTTTGTTAGGAATCCTGCCATGACTCCAATTCATCTATTGATTGAAATACCATTCCTATTCTAAGTCAAAATATGACGTGTTTGGCACTGAAACACCTTGACACTGTCTCAACCATAGAAAAGAACTTGGAATTTAAAACCTATGGAAAATGGCAGCAAGGGAGGAGCTCTCAAAATGTTTCAACTGCAGAGCAGGAACCATTTTCAAAATGTCATGATTCTTCACAAAACTGATATTATAGAGCTGACTGGCTCTACAGAACAGGTTTGGTTGGTGTATGGGGCAGGAGGGGGAGGCTGGATGGTTTTTTTGTGTATGGTGGTTTGGGTTTTTTGGGGTTTTTTTAAGGAAAACTGCCCATTGCAGAGAAAAATAGCATCATTGCCTACTTGACTGGGCTTGAAGAAATATTTGATCCAGTAATGGCTAGCTTATCCCCACTTAGAAAGATAGTTCAGATCCTTTCTCCCACAGAAAAGTCATCTGTGCCCATCCTTTTAGGTTCTATAGCTATGAATCAACAAGAGAAACAGTGCCTGGTCAAAGAAGCCCTTTCTTATCTTGCATTTTGTGACCTAATCAAAGACCTTTTGTTGAAATAATGTTGAGTGAACTGACAGACTCAGAAAATTCAGACACATCTCTTGTGTATGCCCAGGAATGCAAAGCTGGTTACTGTCCGACCATAACCACAACCACATAAACACAACTTTCCATTTGAGGGTATGCATGTGCTCTGCTCTCCCTTTTACCTTACTGTGCATGTTGGCAAGATGCTGGGGAGATTGAACTGCAGATAAAAGCACCAATCTCACTATTACAAAGGGCCTTGCTGCAGTGTAGTGTCATGGATTTCATGGAGGCAGGAACTTAGTGAACACCAGGCCTGGGAGGAGAGACAAGAAATCCAGATATGCATAAGCAAGGAGGGAATAAAGAGAGAGGTGGGTCAGCCTCATAAGCATTTATTTCTATGGTGTACACCCCAGACTTACTGAAGAACATGAAATAAGTACCATTTCTTTCATCTATACTATCCCAGAAAATAGTCCTTGTAGTACATGGATTGCCACAGAGGGGGGCAAGAACCTGAGGCCTCTCTGCTACACACATTTTGTCTAATTGCAAACCAAAATGGAGTGGGTGACAGCAAACACAGCTTTTCTTGAAACCTTCTAGAATATCAAAACATAGACATTTTGTTATTTATGGCTGTGTAAGGGGACTTTTTCTCTGTATGTCTGCATGCACGCCTTCCCTTAAATCTCTAAAAGACATGTTTATAGAAGGAAGGATAAATATTTTTCCATAGCTTCATGGAAAATTACTATGAGAAACCTCGGAGTAACACAGCTGTGGGGTCCCTCATTACCTCAGCACTAGCAGAGCCTTCTACACACTGAAATTTCATTGTGCTTTGCTGGGCATGGGCCTGCAGTTGCTTGCCCAGCCTTTCCGAAACACCTCATCAAAAGGATCAATAATTTTTCAGTCTCATTAGTATTTTAGAGGGAACCACCAAGAGACAAAATTGCTTTCTGACCCAGACTGCATACTGTTTCCCAAACCTATATCTGATTTTATAAGTAAGGAAAAGGGATCAGAGAGATGCCATCTCTCAGGTGACACTCAGAGACTTTGTACATCCTCTCTATTTTCAGAAACTTAACATCCTAGAAATTCACCTCCCAGTGCTCCATGCTCTGAGTTCAGGCAGATATTTTTGTCTTACACTTTGTCCCAAGCTGTAAAAATAACACCTTCTTCCTCAGAGGTGGCTGCATTTTTGCAACACATTAAAAACTTGTTTGGTGCTTCTCAGTAAATCCACTAAAGGTGTCAGGGATTCTGTGCAAAGAAGGACTCTTTATAGAAATAAATTTTTAAAATCCTATAAACAAAGCCATGCAGTAGAGAAAAACCCACACAGAAACTGGATAGTTTTCACTGTCTCTTATCCCTCAGATGAGGCTGACCAAGGCTGGCATGAAGCTGATGGGCAAGCTGTAAAATAAGGAAATGAGAAAAAATAAAACAAAATCAGGATTAAAAAAATATTTATTATTAAGGGTTTGCTGCCTACTGAAGAGTTGCTAACACAGATAGAAACACCGTTCACACTAAAACACACTTGAGCCACTGTTCCTTCATACTGTCCCTGTCAGTGCACACATCCAAACAGCTGACTGAATAATTAGGAGGATACTAGGGTTTATATACTAAAAATTTTATAGTGTGAATATTTTCATTCTGTATAAATATTGGTTTAAATGGAAAACCGGAAGCTTGAATATACAAGACAGGCTAGTGATTTTAGGAGTGAATAAGACCTTGATATCTACCTGTAGCCTTCTTTAACATCTTTGTACATGTTCACTGACACATCAGCCTCACTCTCTGAAGTACTACACCTCTGACTTCAGTAACCTTCCAGTTCTGAGCAGCCCTATTGACAGTGGCCTGCTGAATTGGAGATGGATGATAAAAAAATTGAAAACATTTTTGCCTCACAGATTTCAAATTAATTGGAGATCTGAACAAACTGAACTCCCTTGCGTGCTGTTAACATGCCTGAGGGATGGGATGCCATCCAGAGGGACAAGGACAAGCCATGGAAATGCCATTGGATTTGACAAGGCCAAGAGCAAGGTGCTGCACCTGGACTGGGGAAACCCCCATATGAATCCATGCTGGGAATGAACAGGCTGAGAGCAGCCCCAGGGAGAAGGATTTAGGGGTGCTGCTGGGTGAAGGGCCAAACATGAGCCAGCCATGGGCACTCCCAGCCCAGAAAGCCAAATGTATCCTGGGCTGATCCAAAGCAGCGTGGGCAGCAGGGCCAGGGAGGGGATTCTGCCTGAACCCTGCATCCAGCCCTGGGGGCCCAGCACAGGAGAGGCATGTCTCCCTGTTGGAGAGAGCCCAGGGAAGGACCACAGAGATGATCAGAGGGATGGAACAGCTCTCCTTATGAGAACAGGCTGAGAGAGTGGGGCTTGTTCCACCTGGAGAAGAAAAGGCTCAGGGTGCTCAGGATGCTCTTATTGCATCCTTCCAGTACATAAAGGTGGCTTACAAAAAAGACAGGAACTTTTTAGCAGGCCTGTTGCAATAAGACATGGGTTAATGCTCTCAAACTACAAAAGGGTAGACTCAGACTAGAATTCTTTTACAGTGAGAGTTGTGAAACTGTGCAACAGGTTGCCCAGAGAGGTGGCAGATGCCCCATTCCTGGAAACATTCACAGTCAGGCCAGACAGGGCTTTGAGCAACCCAATCTAATTGAGGTCCCTGTTCATTGCAGAGAGGTTGGACTAGGTGACCTTTCCAACCCAAACCATTCTATGATTCTTCCTCCTCCTGGGTGACTACCCAGAATTCCTATGAACTCTACTTAAGTAAGAAGGGAAGAAGTTGTGACACTGTATAAACTGATTTTTTTTCTTTGGGACTTTCAAGACACTCAATTTCAAAAGCCTCTTACTGAAAAAGAAGTCTATAATTACTCCTTTTATTCCTTCCCTTTTAGCTTCTTAGAAGGGAGACAGCACCAAATAGTAAATTAGAAATAGAAACACACCAAAAAAAAAATCTGTATTTTTTTTCATTCAATCATTAAAAGTTTTCTAAAAAAATAACCATACTTTTGCAAAAACATTCATTCTGTTTTTTTAAAAGATAATTACTAAAAAGAACAGGTTTTTTACTGACAAAAATTAATTGCAAGCAAAGGACACTGAACTGGCCACTTGCCCTCCTGCCTACCACCCAAACTGTAAAGCATTTGTGAAAAAAATATCCTGGCCCTAAATGGCACAATCCATTAGGTCAACAAGGTTCTTCTGACTTTAGTGGAGCTTGGACTAGCTCCTACATGAGAAAAGGAAACTAATTAAGCACACAGATGGTCAGACATATCTCTCCAAGCTCAGCCAAGTTCAGGGATTTGTTTTACCCGTTCAAAAGCAACGCACTTGACACGTCACCCCAAATGTAGCTGTACAAGCAGCTGCCTTTCCAGCCTTCCCACCACATAACCTAAGCAGGTCCCTCCATCTCTCAGATGCTCTCAGCCTCTCCCAGGGACATCCCTGCACCTCCTGTCCCATTCCCTGACACCAAACCTTCCAATATCACAGGCACTCCCGGTTCTCCCGTACACCCACAGGAGCTGTGCAAACTTTTTCATCCTCTTCTCAGCCCCATGGAGGGCACCTCCCTCACCAAGCTTCATGCTGCAAAGGCTCCATGCTGGGGGGCTGGAAAAGCCTCTGGCACTGCTCTGAGAGAAGCCATGGCCTGAGCTGGGCAAGGCAGCAGCCATGCTGAGGCCATGGCTGTGCAGGCATGGGGTCCCCACCCAGCTCCTGCTCTTTCCCCACAGGCAGTCCTTCTGGCTCTGCCCCACATCAGAGGTGCACCAGACAGGGCTGAAGTGAGGCCACCAGACCTGGTCACCAAGTGTACACACACTGACATATAACCAGCAAAGGAGCCCTTGGCTGCAGATATGAGTTACTGCTTCCTCTGCCTCCTCCTCCTCCTGGTCTGCATACAATTCTGGACCTGCTGCTTAATTTTCTCAACTTTTGTTGATCTAAGCCTGGGCCACAGTGCTTCATGCTGTCATTCTCTTTTCTCTTCCTTCTTGCATAAATAGCAGGCAGCATTAAAATGATAAGATTGTCAGAGGAAAAAAAAAAATAAAGAAAAAAATGTTTCCCCTAGAGCCTTCCATTTCAGGCCTGTAATTGAGAAAAGCAAATACATATTATATTACTTTGATTGGTATTGAGTGAAACAAGCTCTCATCTTCTCTTTCATCTAAGTCTTTTCATGGAAGACTGAAGATAAGCTGTTCTCTGCCTGCAGAATAGGTTGAGGCAGGTTTTCCTATATACAACTCCTCAGTCCACACCTTAATAGAATGTCAAATAATACAGCAAAAAAAGGAAAAAAAAAACAAAAAGGGTAAAAATGCTGTCACTACTGATCTTTGCTGCTGAGTGCTGCTGTCTTTTCACTAGCAGCCCTGTAAGGCCAAGAGATGGAAATCCTGCCCCTTCCCCTGGCAGAGCCTGGGTTAGGGATGCTCTCCTGTCACAGGCATTGGGTTGCCTCGAGCACTTTGATGATCTGGAGCTATAGCTACGGTAACTAAGCAAGTGTTTAAGGCCTGCACTCTGCTAACAAGCTCATTGCTGTAATTTATTACCAGCACAGTCCTATTATAGGCATCAATGGCAGAAGCTGTTGCTTGTTTGAGGCCCTGGTGTTCTCTGTGAAGTGACAGGGTCGCAGAAAAGAAAAAAAACAAAATAAGAAGAAAAAGAAACAAACCAAACACTGCACGTCTTCCCTTTTCTGTGTGTGCTGATACACATTCACATACCAAACGCTCATGAACCAGCATTTAAATTGTTACCCATTTTCTGGTCCCCTTCCTTCCCCCTCTCAGCAGCACTGGAGAACCAAGTATGCATTTGTGCCTGCCTTGCTTCCAAGTCTGGCAGCCCAGCTTAAACCCATCTCCTCCAGACGTAGGAGGCCTGCAAACCGAGCAGTAAACTTTGATATGTTTATGGGGACCTCTCTGACCATTTGGCTGCTTGTTTTATTGCCCTTTGCGTATGCAAAGGCAAGTCCAGCCCCCTCATCTCCTTCAGGGAAAACACCAGGAACATCTGAGCAGATCCCCTAATTCTCATTGTAGGGCAAAAGGAATTATTTACACAAACATCTGAAAATTCAAGGAATGGCTTTCCACTTTTCTGACTTGCAGGATCTGAAGTGGCTTAAAATTACTGACATGGAATTATTTACTAACAAAAATAGCCATATGAACTCGCAATCTTCACCAGCTCTTTTCATATTTGAAAGTCTTGTTTTACTAACAAAACAAAAATACTCTATTAATTTAGTTGCATTAGTCAAAAAGCATAATTTTTTTTTTGCCTGACAGGGTATTTTTTTTCTTCCTCTCCGTGGCTACGAAAATACGGAAAAAAAAGAAAAAAAATACACAGCGAGCAAATTATAAAAGATGTTATAAAAAAATAAGAGATAATTAGAAGGTTTTAATTCGTGCACAGAGGTAGATTTCTTCCTGGCATTTCAAATGTGCTACTCAGTCTAAGCTCTGTGGTATTCAGAGAAGGGGAAAATGCTGAGCGTGTCACAGCCCTTGCTGTTTAATTAGGCTGTGGTTGCCACCACAGCTGAGCTTGGTCTAACAGCCACTGTTGACTAAAGGGACAGCCCATGCTCCTCGCCAATCCTACCACCTCTGCACAGGCTGCCCAGCTTACCAGCCTCCCAGAGCCAGCTCAGCTCACTAAACCTGGAGGGGGGGGCAAAACACCCAAAAAAACCAAACAAAAACAAAACAAAACCCAAAACCTCAATGTAACTCAGCCCCCTAAAAACTAATGTTTTTCTTTTGCTCATCATGTTAACCGAACCAACAGGTGCTAATCCCACTGCAAGGAGGAAAAACCACAACTGCAGGGTGGGAGGGAAGAGGAGGGACATCCCTTTCAGTGGTGAAAAGTCACTGGAGTGACACAGTTGCGTCACCACTGAGAAACCCTTTAGCACAATCCCCTGACAAAGGCTGCCTGAGCCACAGTTACTCACTCAAACAGTTGAGATGCATTCACTCATCCTATCCCACCTCCACCTTCACCACTCTGAAATCTTCAGTGGCAAGAAACACCTGGGACAGCAACTTCTTCCACTCCCCATGACCTTTCTTAATGTGCTCTTTTCCTCAAGCATACCAAAGGATCCGTGTCAGGCTTGCTAAATCCATCTCTCCAGAGGCATGCTAGACTGCAGAGATGCACTGTGGTCTATCATTTCTGTGCATCTTACAGGTATTTAAAGAAAGTCTTCAGAGGAAAGAGGGAAAAAAATAAACCACAGCTGGCCCTCGCAGTATTTTTACCACTGTTTGCCAGAGGAAGAGGTTATGGTTGTGTGGTGTACCCGTTGCACAGAGCCAAGCAGCAGGGCAGGAACAGCAAGTGACACTCACAACTCAAGGCAGGCTTGCCAAGGGGAGCCCTGACATGGGAGACCCAGGGCAATCATTGGCAAGAAACCCTGAGTCAGAAGCACCACCACCAGCAACTTCTCAAGGCACAACTTCTCTTGCTTTTCATGGGGTGAAACCATCTGAATCAGCCTCAGACTCGAGTGAAATTAAAAAGCTGACAGCAACACACCCATTAGTGAGGAAAAAGGATGATTTTTTTTTTTCTTAATATAAAAAAACTGGGTTTTGGTCTCAAAGTGAACTTCAGGACCACTGTCAAGCCCCATGCCTCTGGGACCATTGAACAAACAGCATCTGACACCCCAGTTTGTAGCTGCCACATGCCAGCAGCTCTGGCTGATGCTGGCACACCCCATAATAAGCAAGGGCAGAGGGCAGGTGGGGATTTTCCATATTTTCCATGTGCCATTGGACTTGGTGTCAATAAACCAGACTCTGAAGATAACGGACTACACCTTTTGCTCCAAAAGTTGCCCTGGACTTCATCTTTTCTGCTAATGCATAGCTATCTATAGTTTCTCTGATAGATAAAATAAAGAAGTGGTTGAAGACCATAGAGAAACAGGAAATGCAAGGTCAGAGACTTCAGTCCTCTGTCTCCTACCCTGTGTGCCCAGCCTGGAGCCTGTTTGAAAGGAGAGAAGATATTTCTATGTCTTTCCTTTGCAATTAAACCATTGTGCCTTGCATAAGACAGCATTCACTAGGTCAGGGAAAGAGAGCAAGACTGAGACACACTGTCAGCCCCCATGGCTAAGGTATGCAGGGCAAAGGGCTGCTGTCCCCTTCCCAAGCAATCCTGCAGCAGGATCCCTCCTGGATCAGAAGGGGGACCCAGTACCTTTCCCCGTTGAAATCAGATTAGAAACTGGGACAAATGCTGCCAGCACTGAGTGCTCTCCTAGAGGGGGCATTGCCCTTCTCCCTCCGGTGTGCCCCAACAGCAGCAGCCACCACAGCTCTGCACACAGTTGTGGCACACTGCAGGCAGGGCCACCCCCCACACGTGTGCCAGGCACCCCACTGCCACCACACTGCCACCACACTGACACCAAGGAACCTCTGGGCACAAACACATGTGACAGAAGAGAGCTCCACGTGCCTGGGGATCCAGAGAGCTTAGGCACCAGGCAAGCAGAAGTTTCCATAATTACAACTATATCTCCCATCCAGAGTTTCTTCTGGCTCTGACCCAGTCTCCCTGGAGCTTTCTCACCAGCAATTTTTCCCCAGGTATTTTTTGCAAATCCAGGAAAGAGATTGTGTTCTCTCTCAACAAAACATAACATATTCTAATATCCTAGCAGCTGGCCCTGGGACATAATCTATGGGACTCTGGTTGCTTATGGCCCAGTTTACAGTCAGCTTCCCAGAAACATTTGCATGGTTGGGTAGAGTTGAATACAGCAATTAATCTTCAGTTCCAAGTAATCAGAAACATTTAGTCAGAGGCAAAGTTATTGAAAGACAAAAATGGCTCCAGGACTGTCAGCAAAAGAGGATAAATTTCTGAAATATCATGTATTTAATATTCTCCATCATTGTTTAATTAAATATGTAAAACAAGAAAATGCATATTCATTATCAGGGAAAAAAGGCCTTGTTTAATTGAGCCAAATACTCCAGAACACAGAAGGACTTTCTGGACTGTTGTTATCTGGTTAGAAAATGTTTTCCCAACTATAGCTTAATTCCCATTTCACAGCAGCCCTTTGCATTCTAAATAACATTTCTGGATTTCAGAAGGGATAATGAGGGATAACAGACCAAGATTAAAGGTCTGAATCAATGAAAATCTGCCTCTCAGTTTCCCAGGAATAAGTGAACGCAGAATTAAATTGCCAAAGCCTGGTCCTTTCTGACAGCTAAAAGCAGCTGTTTGCCAGGCTGCCTTTGGAACATCAGCAACACTACCTCGATCAAACATTTGGGGAGGAAATTGGCTCTTCTATAAAGGGTTTGGCCAGGACACAGAGAGCTCAGCTTTGCAAACAGACACTCTTCTCCTCTTCATGATAGCAGCAAGGTGCAAAACAGATACTGAGGAGTTCACAGCTCCTCAAAGTGTGATGGTTCTAACACCTCCCAGATCTGATGCTCGCACTATGTGCATCTATTACCAGATTTTCAGCCCTGCAGTACTAACACAGAAGTCATAAGAGTAAGACAGAGGGGAAACATCACATTTTCCAAAGCTGTTTGGGCAGCAAGCCCTGTCGTGCTGTTGCAGAAGCACACCTACTGAATAACTCCACCACAGCATGGTGAGGACTGCTCACCATGCTGTGGTGGAGTTAAAAAGTCAAATATCTCCTATCAGAGTAGCAATTAGGAAACTTTTATACTGGTTTAAGGGTAGTTTTAAGCCTGTGGCTGACACAATATAGAAAACATGACTTTTGAAGTACAGCTGTGGAAATTTTCCCCTAAAAGTCAGAAAAGGACAGATTTTTTCACCACTAAGTATGTAGCTCCCGCACAAAGTTGCACCAATTTATACCAAACAAGGCTATATCCCAGTGTCTCCAAATGTGTCCAGATTAGCAAGGTACACCATTTTTCAAAAGCAATTAAATGATATTATCATAGAAATGAGAGAATTCTCTTACAGTACAGCCAACAACTTTCCTAAAAATTACAATATTGCATGCTTTCCTCTTTCTTCCTTTGCAAACTAAAAATATCACTTGACCTTTTTGCTGCGACAAACATCTTCAGATATTTTTTACTGCACCTCCATTCCATCTCTTTACCGTCTTTTTCTTTGAAAGAAAGAAGACAAGCCCATGGATAGATTGCCATTAACTGCAGTGGAATTTAGGCCAACCTAGATTACCCACTAGCCTCTTGACAGCCCTCAGACCTTGTACCAAAGCCACACAAACTGGAGGAGACTGTAGATGAGGTAAGTATGAAGGGAGCTTACATGGACATTGTCTATACCCATGTGCAAATTTAAGCAACGGTGATACTCAAGCCTAAAAAGCTGCACAAAAGTTTTAAAACAAGATTACAGCCATGATAGCTAATGTCCTACACACCATGGGTTAGATTCCTTAATTTCGCCATAGTGTGGCCCTGTCATTCTGCTGGACTCCTCTGGAGCCCCTTTGATGAAGTGGTCACTGGCAATGCTGTTAATCTGAGGGTGCAACAACCATCTCCTGTTCAGGGGACGTGTAAAAACAGCATTGAAACTACTTTATGAGACAGATAACCAAAACCAGAGCAGTCACCACCCAAACAGAGGCCACGTGCAGGGCTGGAATAGGAGCAGAGCTGTGCTGAGTGTCTCAGGGTGTTTCTGGAGGGTTTGAGAGCTATTGCTTAGAGCTGCATGTGTGTAAGAGATAAGAAGCAAAAAAATACCACAAGAGCACAGAAAGAAGGCAGCAAGGACACATCAGATATAGTTGGAGAGGCATGTGACTAGGAATACCTAGATGGGACTGATGTTTCCACTAAAAGGTGGGCAGGAACTATGAGAAAAGTCACTTTCCCTGAACACAGTGGGATTCACACAATGGAAGAAAAAAAGTTTAGGTAATGCACAAAAATAATCAGACCCAAAGATACTTGACTAAGTCATCAACAAACACAACCCACAAAAGCCTCAAATACTAGTTTAAACAAAAAGTGTGACACCTTTTTTTACTATCTCTCCCCCCCCACCACCACTTTAAATCAGCTTTGTTACTCCAGTAATCATGAGCCTTGTTTGATAAAAAGTGGAGTCCAAGCTGGCAAGGACAGTCGGGTTAGATTTTGGTTGGCAGCTTCACAGCTATCTTTATTCTCCAGACTCCTGAAAAGCACATCCAAAAGTATGTGGTTACATTTGTCCATCACCACAGACACAGACCAGCCAAGCACTCACAGGTCTGGGTACCACTGTCTAGTTCCACTGCTGACCAAATCAGGAGAAACCTTCCTCATGGAAAGATACTTTTAATGAGATTCCTTCATGTAAGCCAGTGCCTGCAAAGAAACAGGAGCCAAGGCACCACAAATAGACCCATCACCCATTCCACTCAGACTCTCTGCGTAGGCACTGGGGTAATGCTGACAGGCCAGAGAGAGTTGCCAGAATCAGGGCAAAGCAGCTCTTGCCAGCAACTGAGGTTCTCATGAGCAGTAGTTCCTTTCAGTAACACCCAGCAGAACAACGTGCAAATTCAGGGCAGCTTCATCCTCACGAGGACCCAGAGAAAGCCAGAAGCCACAGGCAGGATCAGGCTTACTCAGAGCCCCAGATGGCCTCTGCTCTGTCCTTTGCCTGCCTGCACCCAAGGAGCTGTCTTAACTCCTTTCCCTTCTCCTCCTCACATCCTGTTGCTTCAGTTCCCACTTTATAAAATTAAAAGCTTAACTTTAATATTTGGACCCCTCACCACAGATGACAACCATAGCCTGACTTCCTTCCAAGGTACATTCTCCCCTTTTCTGTCAAGGGGAGCACTACCTGAAGCAGCAAGACAAGTTACTCCTGAGAAGGAAAACCAATTGTCCTGCTGGACTGCAACATCAATAGTGAACTTCAGTACCTCCAGGGTTAAAGTTGGCAACAAAGCAAAGCTTAGGTCAGCAGACTCTTAAATATATTTATTAAGCATGTGTTTAAGCAATCAGCTAAAACAGGGTCAGAGGTGCCATAGTATCATCTAAGGAAGCTCCTTTTATTTTCCTCTCATTTTGGCCTTTGGAAAAAGCATAGTCATAGCTAGATCTCATATGTTGCACAATAATTGAAATTTTCATGGAGAATTCCAGAGCAAATTGGTAAATTGTTAGCAGACTGTATTGCCACAAGCTTGTCAGCATTTCTATTTTCTTTTTTTTTTTTTTTTTTTAATTTGGTTTAAATTTGTGCTCCATCATCATTTTATTTCATAATTTGTATGTCATCAGCTCTGGTCATCTTGTGACCCTCTGATTTGAGAAAAGCATTAAAAAAAGCTATTTCTGAAGCAAACAGGATTTTCCCCCTTCACTATTCCAGGAAACAAATTCTTCCCAAAAGCCATCATTAAGGAAAAGTCAGAAAGAGTTCAGATTTTTATGAGTGAAGCAAATAAGCTGCTACGGTATTAAAAACAATCTGGAATTTAGCTTATGAATTCTAGATCTTTTGGTAGAAAAGAAACCACTGACTGATAGCATTTCCTTCTCATGGAAATTAATTGTGTTCAAAGCATTTCAAACAGCTTTTGAGCAGATTTTCAGTTAAAGGTATGAAAGTAAGTAGTGCTTGACTTCGCTCCTCCGCTTGCCATCTGTAATCGTCTTACCCAAAAGCAGATGTCTTTTTCTTGACAATTTTGGTTCTTGTCTGTTCAAAGTGGCAAGAGTCTCCACCCTTTGGGCTGAACTGACTCTTCACATAAGCAATCAAGACGTGGTAATTTTGCTCTCTGTGGATCAATGCCCAAGTGAGGTCTCCTAAGGAAAATTTGGAGGCGGAATGAGAGCCAGCAGAGGGAGTATCATAATAGCTCCCCTGTGGGAACATTTCTTGCAGAAGAATCCAGAGACTTCAGTTGGTCTCAGGACCCTATTGTGTTAAGAAATATACATGCCTACAAGTAAGCACGCTTACATTGTTTCACTACATTTTCCATGCAGGCAATGAATTTTTTGCAAAGGTCATTGGGTCCTAGCCAGTCACCACTGGGAATATAAATTGTGTGTTCTTCACATTGAATCATAGTGAGGGGGTGGGTGGGAGAAGTGTGAGACAGATTTGTAGCTTTCTTCTTTTTCTTATTTAAAATTAATGGCTATTTCTCTTTATAACACCAATATTCCTGGTTATTCTATAATGCTTGATATCCAGTAGTCTCAAAATACATTAAAAAGAAAGTACTACTGTCCTAGAAAAAAATCTAAGCCCAGAAAAGCACATTGATGTTCATGCACCCCAGCTCATCAAATATGTACCAGGAAGAAGAAAAACTATTTCAAGAACAAACGTTCGATATGCCCTCAAACATCTGAAAACAGTTGTTGCCCTCCAGTAAAACTAAGGATGCCCATAGGGAGAAATCCAGACCTTCACCAGTGGGAACCTGACTTCAGTAGAGTGGCCATTTCATAATGGACAGAACTACAGTTTATGCTCATCCACCACCTCAGTAATAAGCGCTTTTTTCCCCAGTAGGTCCACCTGGTTTTTGAGTTTCATTGCCCTCGGAGGTTTACAGGCACTAACTCCCATTTGATTCCCCTCCCATTGGGTAAGTTAATGGCTTCAACTCTGAGACCAAGTTTGCAACTGGAAGAAACTTGTCCCTGGGAAGCTCTGCCATGAAGGAGCCTGGCCTTCAATGGGACACAAAAGGGCAATTCCACTGCCTATTCAACAAGCTGAAAGCCCAGCTCTTATACATCCATCAAAGTCCATTTTAATTGGGAGCCTAAAGCTATTTTACTCATCAGTAATAAAGGAGCAATTAAGTTCACGGCCAAAAATGAATTAATGAGATACTGCAAACAAGTTAATTAACTCCTTCATGGGTATTCAGATAGAAACCACACAAAAAAAAACCCACAGGGTGCGCTAATTACTTCAGGGGTCTGACTAAAATGAAACAAAAATTAGATAACCACAACATTTGGAGCAAAGGCTAGAAGTCTGTCATTAAGCCATCTTCTCTCATATACAGTAAGCTGAGTATGACCCTGCACACACAGAAATGCCTACATCCCTATGTGCAACTCATCAAGAACAGCGTCAAATTCGGTAACACTAAAACTGAACCTGTCTGCTCCATTTGCCTTGGCAAATGCTCTGGGGGACACTCTCCTTATCCTAAGGAGAAGAGTTTGGCAAATGAGTTGGTCTGTTTAAATACCCTTTAAGGGAAAGTAGAGGTTTAGCAAGGATGGCCTGGAAAAGACAGCATGAGGTATGTGACGTTGTGCAGTGCCTGGCCGAGGCTGACTTACGTGGTACAGCTTGAGGAAGAACAAGAGGGTCTCTGTGTATATGTTTAGGAGGCTAAACTGTCATCCTTGACAACTTACATTAACTTTACAATATTTCATTGCCATGAGATCAGGAATCCATAGGACCATTGGGCCAGATTTGCTCATCCCTGTGTTTTGGTCATTTATGGCCACACAAAGGACAGAAAAAATTCTACCAGTACAGGCAGAGAAGAGTTTTACTGAGGCTTTTTTGCCCTGGTCCAAACATTGTACTTGAAATTTAGAGAAGCAGAAAAACAAGCCCTTTCCACATGGTGGCAAAACACAGCTGCTTTTAAAATCTCAAAAATTGGGCTATTTTTAAGGAAAAAGCTAAAGGTTCCCAGGGCTCACAGTGGAGTGTCAGCCTGCAGAATTCAATAACCAATCCAGGAAACCCATTTTGACATCTAGTTTCAAAGAGGGTATTGTAAACAAAGAGCAAGCCCACAGAACAATATCATTCTTGATCCCCATTTAAGTAGCAGGAACACAGAAAAGCCTCAGAAGTGGAGACATCTGTATTTATGTAGAGTGCTTTCCCTGTCTCTTTGTACTCCATTAAATTGCAAATGGTGAAATGGAATTTCTTTTTTGAGTAGATTAGCCCTTGCATCTTAAATCACCCCAAACACAACAATGCCACTACTAAAATATGAGAAGGACACTTTCTGAAATCTGCAGAAGCATTACAATATTTGTTTACAGTTAATATCATGGTATTTCAGCCTGGGCTCAGAGCAGCTCACAGCAGCCACTACTGGCTTTACTGGGGTTTGTTTTAAGTTAGAGAGGAATGAGACCAGAATCAGACCATGAGGACAGCATTTATATATGACAGCTTGTCCAGAACCTCACCTCAAAAGTATTTTTCTTTTTTTGGATTTACTCTGCAGAAACACTTCTCATTCATATACATGCACACACACTTTTTATTTTTTCCTGTTAGGGCAAGCTAGGGCTAGAGGCTATCACACAAAGCCAGGTATAACAAACAAAAAGACAATGAGTTGTTATTGACATGATTGGGAGAAAAAAAAAAGGTTCTCTTTTTTCTCTCTACATGTGCTTTGCTAAACAAAGGCTACCAAGCCTATAAAATAATGTTTTGCAAGAAATAGAGCTTGGGATTCATCTTGTCAAAATGATGGCTAAGTCAGCACAAGTATTATCCATAGATTGACAGAAAGCATTTGTTAACTAACTTGGTTTTAGTATAGCAAAAACTATTTATTGCATGCAACGTGCTTTTCTACAGGAAATACATTAATGCTTATTGTGGTCACTAAACCAACCTGCCTGACACTAAGTAGGTTGGGCTTAGAGACAAAGACATGATATTTAATGCTTCATTCCCAGATCAAAATTATTCTGCTTGCATGCATTTATTTTCCTTGCTAGTGTATTTTGGCTGACTTCAAAGGCAGGTTGGTGAAGTTGCCAGCACACCCAAAGCTTATATGTGTTCTGAATACCAGATTGTGACCCCGCTGTTTGCATGTGTGTATTACTGCTATAACTCTGCACTGTCTCAGTGAGTAGTTTGCTGCAGTTTGCCCAGGGGAAGATAAGCAAGAGCATAATCTATGCACCCTGTAGGTCTTGAGGCTGTTGAAATGCATATGCTATCTCTTAGGGAAGAAAAAAAAAACAAACACCCCAAAAACTCGGCTCCAAACTGATCTTCAGCTGTATCAAAACAAAGAAATGGAGGCAAAATAATTATTGACTCCTGTTTCTACTATTCTTAAAATTTATCATTCAGTGCTACAAAAGAAAAAAGTGAGCCTTACTGACCTATAAAAAGGATGTGTGATTAGTTTTTATTTATTTATGAAGTTGCAAGCCAAATTACCAGTAGCAGGACATTAACATTAGTAGGACCTTTCTTCTTGGAATCAGGACAGAGGAGTAGGAAGTCTTCCCTTCTGCTGAGAGAAATACTCACGTGACTTCCATGTCTGCCTCTTGAGGAGGTGCAGTTATAAAAATATAGCACCACAGTCATGCTAAATAAATACAGCTTAGTGGAAAAGCTAGTGGAAGTACCAGATTCAGGGGCATGTGGACTTTACTCCAGTTTGGTCATTGACTTTAGCAGTACGAAGTGACTGCCTCTTTGTCTGCTCCCCTCCCCCACACTCTAGTAAATAAATTGTAGTCATAACTTCTTATAAATAGCATTTACGCTGCAGAAATATTACACTGACCTGCAAGCCTACTGTCAGGTCTGACTAACATTTGAAGCACACACTGAGCAGGGCAAAGTACTGCTGCTAACAGTCATAAACTGTTGGGCTTTGAGCTGTACTGATATGGCAGTGCTTTGGTCTCAGCTTTATGTTTTACAGCCACACTCTTCTGCTCTTATCAAAATGTGGTCTATAACTGCCAGCCCTGAGGAGTTCCTGTGCACAAGCTGCTGCCAAGCTCATGCCACATTCCCCACACAGCATCGCCTCCTGAGCTCTGGCTCTGCACGTAGTAGATGGTGCTGACTCTGACAAAGCAAGCACTAAGGATCATTTTAAAACACTGCAAAAACACTTGCTTTCCTGGCATTTCCCTTGGGCTGAACAGCACTCACTTCCACACCCTGAAAGCAGCAAAGATATTCTTTTGACATTAGTTCCTCCTACTTCTCTGACTAATAAATCTACATATTTTCAGATAACTCTCATGGTTTTCTTACGGAGGAATCTAAAACCTACATGGGAAGTATAAAGTGTGCTTATCAGTGGTCAGGGAAAATAAGTCTGCTTTTCTCTTGAAGGTGTAGCATTTCAATATTAATACAACATAGACACCCAAAAAGACCTAACCCTAGTCAATTCCCAATAGCAGATCTTCCCAGCATAAGGGCAAAGAAAAAAAAAAAAAGACAACTTAAAAAAAATTAGTAACAGAGCAAAGCCCAAAAAGACTAGCTCTTTTTTCTTTTCCAAACAAAGCCTTTTTTTTTTTTTTTTTT
>VZRH01005240.1:537504-577606 GCA_013397555.1 Urocynchramus pylzowi
AAGCTCTTTTTTTTTTTTCAAAAAAAACCCTTTTTTTTTTTTTTTTTTTTTTTTTTTTCCCTCTCCAGACCACATAATTCTAGATTTTTCCCTGCTGTGGAAAAAAAAAAAGTTTTAAACAAAGTGGGTATTCCAATGGTTTAACATTAAACATCTTCTTAATTTGCATTGCTATACATGCTGATCTTAGGCCATGAGACTAATGACCTGTACCTAGTATTTCAATTCTTTCTAGGGACAAGCTTTTGGAGAGGGAGAAAAAAACACTGGTACCACAGTTATGTCAAAACTTTGTTAACCTGGCTTATTCAGCATTTTCTATTCCTGCCTTGACTCACTCTATCTGCTGTCAAAAACACCACATTTCAGCACCATCCAAGAGAGATCTGTTCCTTCTCACAGCACAGGACCTTTGGTTCTGACATCTCCTCGGAGTATTTTTCACGTTTCAGCAGAGCTGCGAATCAGCGCTGCCTCTCTGCATTCCCTCAGCTGTCTCTTGCCCATAGCAGCTCAAGCAAGATGAATCTCTCCCTGCCTCCCCTACAGTAATGGTTTATTTACATTGCCTGTCTGACACAATTTAGACTGGATTAAACCGCTGTGCAACCACATCTCAAATTGACTTACACCCCTCTGGTGCTCCCACTCCCTGGCATGCTCCTGACCATACAGAAAGCTGTGCCAAGCACCCTTGCTATCAAAAAATTAATTATCAAAATTTAAAAAAAATTAAAATTTTATTTTTAAAGAAGCAGCTGGCTTTCTGCTGGCTTAGAGAGCTACATCAGCTCCACGCATGGTTGTGGGGCAAGAGCAGGGTGGGGAGGAGGGACTGGGGAAGAGCCATGCCAGCCCCCAGTTAGATCAGCTCCGACAGAAACAGCTCCCTATCCTCAGGTTATTTTGAAAATGGGACTCCAGCTTTAAGTGCCATTGTGAGGAGTGGCCAGGGGCACAGACACAAACCAGGTGCTTCTAGCTTAATGAATTACAGGCCAGATCATCCATTCAGGCAGAGTCTGCCTGTGCTCTTTGCCCACAGCAAATACAAGGCAACTTGAGCTATCCTCACCTTCGGGGCTCGGGCTTAACCTTGACACCCAAACGGCACGGGTTTAACCCTTCGGCTCCTGCGGCTTAACTCAAGGCACCTCCCACTCGCTAAGGGCACACAAAGAGACCAGCTGACCCCGTGTCCTGTCACACAGCTGCTTAACACACCTCAGAATTCCTATTTAAGGAACAGCAATTATTCAGTGTTCTCAGGGCAGACTGGCACCCATCCCTTGAAGCCTCCTGAGTGTTGCTGGAGAGCAGGGATGCTGCACTGGTACAGCAGGAGCAGGTCTGCAGGTGTGGCATGGACCCACACACAAAGCTCTGTGGCTGAACTTACTTTTCAAAGTTGAGTTCAACATTAAATACAGAAATATACTTAGAGCTATTCTCTTAAACACACACACACAAAAACCTACTTTTGAGCCCTTACAAGGGATTCTCCGTGAAAATTTAAAGAAACACAATCTAAATATTCACAAACAGACCATTATAAGCAGGAGTTGAACTAATGTAACCATTGAAAGCAGCAGTAGGAAAAGTAGCAGAGGAATAACAGGTTTCACTTGTCATTCTAGTCTCTTTGCAGTTTATTAAACTAAAACTGAAATACCTGTTTTTTCCAAAACTATTTTGTGATCTCACTGAAGAAACAGACAGTTGCAGCTCAGTATGCCTCTAGAAAAAAATATATTTATGTCTCACATGCTCTATCAGATTATCACAATTAATTCACTTCTAGAGAAGAAAGGAAAAAAAGAATTCTTAAGATTATACAAGTTGGTACAGTGCACCGCCCTGTAATTTTTAAGGCTTTAAAGAAATCCATCTATACTTGAGCTCAAGGTGTCAGAGCTGCCCTCTTCAACAGTTCCCTCACTGTGGTTTGCAGCAAGGAAAAAAATAAATCTTCAAACAAAAATAACCCATATAGCAGCCAACAGATGGGGAGAAGAGAAAGAGGGGGAGCAACATGGAAAGAAAAAAAAAAGAAAAAAAAGAAAAACATAACCCAGAGAGCATTACATCAGTTCTCCTCCCAGTTTTATTTAAAACACACGTGCCATCACTCACAGCTCTGTGGTTACTGGAAAATATGACTATGACTTCCATGGTGTGGGTGTGTGGGTTGTATTGAAAAAAATAAATTTTAAAAAAAAGGACTTTTCTTTGGCACAGCTGACTTTGGCTACTGATGGAAAGAAAAAGGGTGGCATATTTGTACAAAGCCCTTGTGTTTTGGCAGGGAGGATAGTCCTGCATGAGCCACCTAGCTAGGTTTTGTTCTTTAGCAGAAGCATACACACCATTTCACTGCAGCACAGAGGATACCACAGAAAGACCACAGCATCAAACACAACAGAGAATGTTTCCACCCCTATGCAAACAATAATTCCATTAGATTATCAACGAAAAAAGCCTTTATGACATAAATTATTTAGGCCAACATTTGTTTCAGCTTTGACCATCTATGGAGCAAGGATAGGCAGGGTAAAACATTCATCCTGAAACCAAAATACCACTTGAGTTTGTGCTCTAAAGATGAGTCAGCAAACACCCCTCAGACTCTTACAGTACAGGCAAGTACTGATCAAAATAAGAGCCAAAAAGTAATGAAGAATTTAAAATTCCAGCAAAGCCTAGGTGGTGCACCACTTCATGAAGGACTTGATTTTGTGTGGCACATACAAGGGGAGCAAAGACCCAGGATGAAAGACGTCTAGATGACTTTCTGTGCTTATCAACAGCTCATGGTGAAACTAATCACCATGTCAGTTGAAGTCTGACTTCAGAGACAAGTATTTTCAGAAGGGCCCAGGCTGACCATTCAAAGTCATTAGCCAGCTATTTTGAGAAGGGCTCCAAAATACTCTTGAGACTTTAAAAAAACACCAAAAAACCCCACAAACAAACCCCTGTGATTTTTCTCCTGCTTGTCTTGCAGAGGTTTAGAGCTTACATTTTCAACTTCTCCAAAGTCAGTGTTTTTAATAAAAAAGGTTAATTTTTTCAGGCTTCCATCTTTAGAAATGCTCCAGATAGCCTGAAAAGGCAGTAAACTGGGCAGCCCTGAGACTCCCCTGACTCCAGCTGCAAGCACAGCACAAACTATCACTGCTCTTGTAGGTTCCCAGGGGCTTTCTATTTCTAACTCTTTCAGGAGTTCAAGCCCAATTCTGACACACAAATGAAGTCATCCCCACTAACAGCAGCATTTCTGGCCTGTACTTGCCACAGGCTGAGTCACAGTGGTCCATGGAGCATTCCACACTTGCATTTCCAACAGCAGGACTGCACAACACACAGGGGAGAAGGAGAGGAAGCAGCTGGCTGCTGCAGAGGGGTGTGAGGGTGGACTTTCCCAGGAGATGCTCTCTTCTGGAGGGCCATGGTGAACCTGCTGAGCTGTCTACATGCATCACTAGGGAGGATGGGGGACCAAGTCTTACCTGGCCTTCTTCTAGGAATGGCCCTCCTTCCCTGCACCTGTGTTTTGTTTGGTTGGTTTTTTTTTTTTTTTCAGGCCACAAATTAGGTGATGTAAACACACAGCAAGAGCTGTGGCCTATGATTATCATTTTTCCTCAGTGAATGGGTAGCAATGATGTCTAATTAAAAGAACAGCTATGAGGAGCAAGGCAGAGTAAAGTCACCCCTAACCTCCAAGCTCATTAATGCTCTGCACTCTTAAAAACTAATGGAGAGATCACACTAAAGTGACCTTGGCAGAAGGTGCCTCAAGACAAGTCAACATTTGTGATGATGAAAGCTAGGTGCAGGTACTGTCTTCAGCTACAGCTGCTTGCAAGCTGCCCACCTACAGCAGTGGCAATAAAAGCATTTAGCTACATTACAACTATGAGTGAAGTTGTCCTGGTGACAAATTTCGTATCTGAAAAATGGTGGTGCAGGAAAGCCTCATGTGGCTTTAATTTTGTACAGATCTAGGATGCCAATCTCTTTCACACAACTCTACTGCTGCTTCTTTCATTATTATCCAAGGACACCAGACAAAAATAGAGAAGAGACCTATAGAGGTTTTTTTTTAAATGGTTGCAACAACCCCCCAAAACTTATTGCAAACATATCACATGGAATGCCAGATCACACACAGCTTTTCAGCTGGGTAGTTGCTGAAATGTGATCATATTTGCAGATAGGAGTCAAGAAGAACCATTAATTACAACTGAGCACAATCTCAGTGAGTTTTAAATCAAATAATGAAAGATAAAATTCCAATACACAAGGAGGTTTTTCTAGTTGTTTCTTTTTCTTTTTTTAAAGACTTGCCAAAAAAAAGAGGCCTGTTCACTTGAGGCGTTCACCACTGGACACTAACCTATTGATGAGCGTCAAGAGGGCAATTATCTCTAAAATAAAGACTTTTGTATATCATGGGTCCCACATTCTAAATTCAGCCTGAGAAGCAGGAGGAAAAAACGATTCAGACGTCAACAGTGAATTGGCCAAAGGTCTCCGCGTTACAGATATACCACTGTTACATTTTACAGGGCATTAGGAAGCGTGGCAGTCACTTGACCCACCAAACAGCAAGCACTTTTGATGCAAAGCCTAATTGTCACTTAGACTTTGTCACGCCATTTAGTTTCAATGATTTTCTGAACTCTTCAAGGAACTATGCTAATGCTCCGGTTTTACTTTTGTCAGTATCAATGAGATCCTCATTAAAACCAAACTCCCAAAATTGTTTTGATGCCGCTTTCCTTGACAACATCTGCTCAGTTTCCCCTGTTGTTTCCTTGACTGTGGGAAATAAGAGAAAAAAATCTTGACAAAAATACCATGACTGTATTTTATCTGCAAGAGACATTAATCAGTGGTGGGAATTGAGGTTTGGAGTGCTCTCTTCAAGAGCACGATTCTTAAATGAGAATGAATGAAATGATTTTCCATAGAGTCCTAATCTAAACTAGATTTCCTCCATGCTGATTGCAAGAAAGGGTAACAGTCCACAAATCAAGTCCTTATTCACTCTGTTTAAGGAACTCAGAATATTTTACTTTCAATTCTGTTCCCCATTTTTTCCCCAAGCAGATTTAGGAAATGGAAAACTGAAATTTAGGAAATGGAAAACCTCTACCACCAAAATGCAGTAGAGGTGAACATGCACAGTATGAACTGTTGAAGCTGGGAGGCAAATCTCATCCAGTCAGTGCAGCACAAACAACAGTCTCAGGGACAGACACACAGCCCATTGGGATGGATAACAGTTTGGGCATTTCCACCTAAATCCACCAGCAAAAGTGAATTGAGCTTTAAAGAAAGGGTGACTAGAATTAAGGTTTCAGCTATTGTTTGCTTTTCCTCTAATGACATTCACCACCATTTATAGGCTTCTACCATCTCTTAACACTGCCTCAAGCTGTGTGAATTTAAGAATGGAACTAAATTCTACATCTCCTAAGAGAAATCAAAATTCATTATTTTTACAATACCTGATTAATATAACTAAAAATTAAGTCACTCCAACAGGAAGGCTTGCACAGAATCACTGCAAGTTTTCCTGATTGTAACACCCATGAACTCCAGCTTAGAGATGGAGAGAGTAAGAAATTTCATGTATTAGGTGTTCAATCTCTGGTTTCTGTCTTACGTGACAAAAATGGAAGTCTTTGTCTTTGCTAAAGTCTTTGCTAAATTAAATAAAAACGAACTAAAACAAAAAAAAAAAGAAAAAGAACAAAAAAGCCACACAATTTAAAGCACAGTTCAGTCACTCATGGTTTCAATTTGAAGTCACTTTGTCTAAATGTGAAACAGTACTAGCTTTGAAACAGCACCTTATTCTGTATTTTACAGATTTTTAATATGAAGCAAAAGGGAGTCTAAACAGTATTCTTTAATAAGTTAAGCAGAAAGTTTGGCTTAAATGGTTAAATTCCCTAAAAATAATTTTCAAATCAATAAATAAACTTTCTTTTTCAAAGGACATTAACTTCAAATGCCTTTTGTTAAAATCTGCATGCCTAAGTGTTACCTGGCAGATGTTCTGGTTTTCAGTGGCCTTCTCCAAATCAGTATCCAGCCTGATATATCAGCCAGCCTTCTTTTTTTACAAAGGGCCTGAAGCTGAATGTACTTCTCTATTCAAGTCCCAGCTTCTGCATTTTTTGTTAATACTCTCAGTTTTCATTTAAAATATAGGCAACATTAATATACTAATCTATTTAAGATTTACAGATAAACCCTAGAAAATTCCAAAGGTGCAAACAGGCCAATGACACCCCCATGTCAAACTACCAAGCTTTTTAACACAGCTTCATGATTTCCAAATGGATCAAATTAGCAATACCCACTCCAACAGTCAGAAGTGAACCCTAACCCTAAACCTAGTGATAGCACCACACCAAACACTCATGAATCACAAGCCAGCACTCAGCAGAAATTGTTTCCCAGTGTTTTACAACTCCCTTAAACCATTTACATCACGTAAGATTGCAATATACTTACAGCTCTGATCCTACTGCTTTCTACAACACTTTTTGCCAAACAAAATTAAATTTCTATGCAAATTTAACAGGTCATTTCTGAGTGAAAAAATAAGGAGGACTTTCCTAATGATGGTGCACAGTTACATGCTGTTATACATAAGCAAACATCTCCAGTGATGTCACCAGGAGCCCTACAGTGTCTGAGTGGTAACAAGGACAGTGGGTTACCCATCACATGGGTGATGGCCACAAGTACATTTAAAATACAGCAGCTTCCTGCCTTGCCTCACTCAGCAGTGCAGAACAGCCTGCAGACTCACAGCAATGGGGGTTGAGGGAATACCAGGTATGATCAGCCTTCCAGGGAGCTGCACAGGCCCCAGTATGCTGTTCTGGTGGAATGTGGGTTACACCAGAAGAAGGGTCCCTCCTACGGAATGTGAACAAAATATTAATGCTGCTAAAACATCAGCACTTTGCTATTTTACCTATGTGGAGTCCCAGCTGAAATCGTTCTGGCCTCAGCTGGCCCTAGGAGTGAACCCTTTTGGAAGAGCAGACTGGTATTAAAATACAAACAGCAGTGAATGAAAAGGGAACGAAGGGAGCCTACATGTCACCCAGCCACACACACAGTTCACACACTGTACAGACACTATGGCCTATAATTAAGGTCATTAAGGCTTGGCATCATAAAATTCTACCAATTAGCAACTTTGCTAAATTCTTATTGTTTAGGCAGAAGTGCTCCATACCAGGCATCTGCCTTTGGTTGATATTTCTGTTTTCAAGAGAAAACTTTTACTCTGACAGCTTAGTGCTGAAAATGTGATTTAAAAAAAATAATAGTCTCTTTCCTCAGCCTATCATAATCCCTGTAGCATTTTTATTCAACTAGTACTAAACATCTACAAATTCAGTAGTCAAAAGAATAAACCTGCCTTTGCCTCTTCTCTGGTAGTCCAATCACCTAAAGAAAACAGAACACACTAACTTCCCAGAAACCAAACTGAGCTATCCTGCACAGTCATTAAAAGCATATCCTGATTTCCTGAGCAAATAATTCCACATTATGATGCACTTTGCAGAACTGCTGAACACTCCCAGTAAATACTGATGTCCAGGCAAGGGGCCTTGACAATATCTGCAGTCCATACATTGGATCTGCTCAAGTAATACAACTCATCCTTCTCCATGCAGGCTATCATGGCCCCTTGTCACAGCCACATCTAATCATGGCAGACACGAGGCTGAAATGCACAATAGCCTTAGGCAAAGGCTAACTTGACCTCACTAAACTTTACTGAGGTAAAGTTCTGTCCAGTTACACATTGGCATGGCCAGTTCTAGCAAATAGGTAGCCCAGAGCTAAAACAGCAAAAGCACTGCTGCAGGGGTTCCCTCAGGAGAGGAAAAGAGCAGGCAGGCCTGTCACCCAATTTACAGGTGTATAACACCCATCTACTCCCCTCACCCTCTGCTTATCAACCCTGTTGTGGAAATGAAGCAAAGAACAATATCTTGCTTTTTTTTAAGCCACCAATTCAGTCACCTGTACCTGCCATGGCAAGATTCACTGCCTCCCTGTAACCCAACACAGCTGCTTGGCTGCAGAGAGGGAAAAAAAGGGGAGAATGTTCCCCTTCCACCATCACAGGCCACAGATTAGCATCTTAATTCAAACTGCTGGGAGCAGCTAAAATTTGGCCACATGCCATCTTTGTGACACCCCTCCTAGAGGGCAGCAAGCCAGGGCAGAGGAGCAGCTCAGACTGCCAGCAGCAGCACTTGTGGTGCCCTTTCCTATCTAGGCAGCAATTCTGTACCTGCCTGGGGCAGTGGAAAAACCTTGCTCTGGGCCTGCAGACATGCACTTTAACCAGGTGATGTACCACTGTGGTGACATGAATTATTTCAGCTGCTCTGAGCAAAAGTGTAAACTTTTGCAATGGCCCCTAGTGACAAGGGGATTATTTTGCTGTGAAACCAATGGCAGCCAGGAGTAACTACAAAACATGGCCATCCTACTCCCTAAGAAAGGAAATGTGCCACTACATGTGCATATATATTCCATATATAGAAAGGTTATAGTCACAGGCCCCTAGTATAGCTCCCTGGCATCTTCAATTCTTTCTTCTCAGTGCCATCACCCTGATTAGATAATATGTATCATAGGAAAGTAATTAACTGAAAAACAAACCCTTTGGAAGTGCTCTCAGGATTAATTTATCCATTATATTTTTTAATGCCCATCTGCAATTTTGCCTAATTTGGAAATATATCAAGGACAGGTCAGGCATTAAGTCAGCACTTGCTCCCTCTGAAGTGCCTGAGCTTAGCCCAAAGCTCACCTTTGACACCAGGACTGCTCACTATAGAGCTGGTAGGCAGAAGATGGTAGGAAAGCTGAAGTTTCCAAGTTTCCAGCAGAGTTCCTGGAAAGTTAGGGAACCTCATTAATTTTGAGCAAGTTATCCACCTCTAAGACCAGCTGATTATTTTAATTCAAATTATATTTTGATATTATTTATTTAATATGTTTTATATTAACATATCTATGCATACATATATGTAATCTAAGAGACATTTTCTTATTTAAACTACAAAGATTAATTTCTCCATTATTAACTTAAGATGCAGTTTCTTCTCTTTGGGGATCCTAGAAGTAAAAATTTTTTACATTTTTAAAAATTAAACCCACCTTCTCCCCAAAGCACTGTGGATGCTGGCCAGGAACTGTAACCTCTCCAGCCAACACAAACACAACTAAAAGTATTTTTATCTGCTCCTTTACACCTGATTTAAAGTTAATAATAACTCTGCACAAACAGACTGACATAAAGGGCAGTGAAGGTGCATATTTCAGACTCTGGACATACTTCCCTCCCCCTTGCAATGCTGCCTGCAAGATCTCATACTGCTAAAACATCACCTCCTCCAATCTCACTCTACTGCCTTTACTAAGAGCCACAGATTTTTTTCCTCCAGTACAAAGATCCACCCTTCAACTTAATTAATATACAAAATAGAGGAGTACTGACCCCAACTTGCAACACTTCTTGAGACACTGTCACACTCCCCCATCTCACTGTCCGTGTTTGGTTTACTTTGACCATTTCTGACTCACAGAAGTAAACAACTCCTATATGTATACAGCAACATGTTTATCACCAATTCCACATGCACACATCATCCTTTCATCAAGCTCACAAAATCCTCTTCCCTGACAGAAACCAGTAACCTTTCCCACACACCACTACTCTGCTCATCCATCAGCCAACAGCACGAGCACGGCATCCACCAGGAATGGATGAACATTCATGGACAAACACAGCAGGAGCATGGCCTGGAGCATCTGCCTTCAAGCCACACTTACAGCAGGACTTCCCAAATGCTGATGAACTTACAGATTTTAAACACTTTGGTGAATCAGCTGCAGTTAATTAAGTCACAAACCTAACAGAAGCATGTCCTTGATTGCATACGTATTGGTACAGAGAAAAATGCAACTTATGAAAACTGCTGCTGTACTCTGGAGGGAAAAAAAAAAGAAGAAACCCAAGCCCAGGCCCCTGGTTGAAGGTAATGCACCCACAGGAGGGAAAGCACCTTGTGCAAAGAGCACTATGCACTTGTATAATAACCAGTATCATTTGAGTCAAGACAGGCATGGGAATTGATCTAGTAAGCACTGCGCCACCTGAATGCTCATACCCACAGCACTACTGCAGACTGGCACAGCTGAAATGCAAATGCACTGTTGTGTACACAGTCCACACCAAAACATCAAGGTGTCCCTGCTCAAGTAAGCTTTAAAAACATCCCTACTTCATGATTTGTCTGAAAACAGCAGGCTGACCACTGAAAGGAAGAGGGCAAGGTCATGTGCTCAGAGCTTTCCAGCCACATCACACGTGCACAGGAGCACCCCCAGGATGGGAACACAAAGGCAAGATTTGCCACCACCACCTCAGTGTGCCTGAATGTGCACCCCAGCAGCAGCCCTGCAGCAGGAGTTGGGCCTGGGGCAAGGGGAAGCTGCAGCATGCAGCTGGGTACAGACACATACCCAGAATATGTGGGGCAGAAATATTGCACAAATGTGGGTTTGCTTTGTAGCTTCCACTGGTGGTGAGATATTTCTGATAGGAAGGATGTACAAGACTCCCTTATAGCCTTTAGGAGGAGACAGAGAAGAAACTCTTGGGGAAAAAGTTAAAAAATAATCAGTACCCAGATAAAAATCTATTCTACCAACACATTCAAAGATTTTAATATAAATTGCTTTCCAATGGATGAGACTGATATATAAGAAAACAAAGGAAGAAGTTTTAGGCACATAAAATGCAAATGCCTTGTCTATGAAATAGGCATAGGAAACCTTATCTTCCACTTTTCTGCATACTTTGAGACTTACAGTGGGGAAAGCAATATAAATGTATTTTTTTTTTGCATAGTTTGGGCTGATTTAGTTACAATCTTACTACTACACAAAATGCACATGTGAACAAACCACATTTGATTTTCAGGGAATGTAGACCTTCCTATTGGTTCAATTTTCTATGTATTTCTTATTGATAACTGAGTTAGAAAAGACCTCAATAAGGCTCCTCCTGCCCAGGGGAGCTGCTCCACACAGCCTGCACTCCTTCATGCAAACCACCACGTGAATTACTGATTTCAGAAACTACACAGAGGCACTGGCCAAGCACTAGTGACATAGGTGACATAGGTACAGGGCCCTTCCTAATCAGGAGCCAGCCTTTCCCAGCTGTACCTGCATCCAGAGATGCCAGAAAACCTCAAAGCAGAGCCAGGCATTGCCAGACCAATGGGGAACAGCATCAACCCAGCTCCACTCACGCCCCCTCCAACAGGTCCTGCAATCTCAATGAGGACTCAGTACCACAAGTTTACTCTGTTCCAAAATTGTGTCATCTGTTGGTGAGGTGGTGCTGCCACCTGCACTGAGACCCACTCCCCCTAGAGCAGAGGGCAGGGCCTTGCAGGGACCAGCTCTGTGCTGCACCACCAGCAGAGCAAAGGGGACACACTGTCTCCAGCAGGGACAGGAGCCACCAGCTGCTGCAGGAACAGTCTATCCCAAGTGGCCTTTTGACACTTTTCTGGGCTGTCTTGTGATCCTGGATACATCTCGAGTAGTGCTGCAGCCAACAGTCTTCCCAATCCAAGCCTAAGTCTTCCCTTCCTCGCCAGTCCTCCACTGTCACAGGAGACCTGCTCCCACCATGGTCTATTCCCAACATGACTACTGCCATTCCAAAACACCATTTTCCATTTCCAGAAAGCTCCAGAGTGACCAAGACCTCACTTAAACAAAGCCTGTTAAAGTGCCTTTTTCCTCTTTGTACAGTGCCTCTTGGAGCACAGGTCCAGAATGGAGGTGCCAGCATCCTGCAGGAAGGGAAGCAAACATCTGGGACTGGGCAAGGAAAACTATCAGACATAGACCCTTCCAGCAGCCAGGCAGGAAGACAGAGTGAAAATGGAGAGGGGAGAAGTGTTCACAACCTGGCTGTGCCAAGCTCAATAAAAAACAATAAGAGGGGGGGAAAAAAGAGTTTTAATTGCCCTGGGATTTAGTAAACAAGCAGTTGAGTCTGGGAGTTAATGCCAACACAACAGCTGGTCTTCAGAAGGCATTTACTAATATAGCAACTTGTAATTAACACAAGGTCATCTCTAAAAATTACTAGGCCAATTTGCTGTTAAATAGCTTCCTCCAGGGGACGTGTCCCTGTTGGAGGACGAGCTGCTGCATTGTGTCCGTGAAGACAGACAGCTTGGACGAGAGCCGTGTTTCCCTGAGGACACAGGGTCACCATGTGGGGCTCTCTGTGCTCCCCACATCAATTCATGCCCAGGCCCCCCTCTCCCCTCACTGCCCCACAGATCAAAGCAGCCTTCTGTTGCCTTGCAGACCGATGTGCTACAACACCCACAGCATCCAAGCCCACTGGAGGTCTCTGTCAAGGTTGACAGCCATGAGCCAACACTTGTAGAATAAAATTGTGCAACAGCCTTTGGGCTGGTTCCACCAGCACTCACTTGCCCAGGCATCACAGCCATATAGAGAATCATGGAATCACGGAATCCGTGGGTTGGAAAAGACCTTGAAGGTCATGGAGTCCAGTTAACTCAGCGCTGCCAAGTCCACCACTAAACCATGTCCCTAAGCACCACATCCAAACGTATTTTAAATACCTCCAGGGATGGTAACTCAACCACTTCCCTGGGCAGCCTGTTTCAGTCTTTGACAACCTGAAGAATGTTTCCAGAATGTCACATCTAAACCTTCAGTGGTTCAACTCGAGGCCATTTCCCCCTCATCCTATCGCTTGTTTCTTGGGAGAAGAGACCAACTCCCACCTCACCACATCCTCCTTCCAGGTAGTTGTAGAGAGTGATATGGTGTCCCCTGAACCTCCTTATTTCCAGGCTAAACAACCCCAGCTGCCTCAGCTGCTCCTCATAAGACCTGTGCTTTAGACCCTGTGTGTCCCTGTGGCCATTAGCAGCAGGCCACCACAGGCCATAATGTATTCCTCACAGAGTTCCTTCTGCAAGGTGCTTCCCACTGTGGATCAAGGTCTTCCCAAATGACTTCATCTATGAGTCACTTTATCCTGGAAACCTTCCTCTGTGGTGAAGTCCATGTAAATGGAAGTTCCAAGCAGCTGATGGAAAAGAGCATTACATTTTTTAGGCAGCAGTTTTTTCGCTTCCTTCAGGTACACAAATTTTTGTACCTAATTTTACACAGAGGGCTGGCATGGCACATCTAGGAGAGTACTACCACTCCCCACACTTGTCTCTCTGCTCTTCCCTTGCTTGGGAGAACATGTCTCACTCTTCAAATCCTGGCTGCTTGCCTAAACCTTTGCAACCTCACCCCTGGCTTCAATGTGCAGGCTGGAACATCCAATTTGTCACTTCTTTTCCAGAACTCAGAAGAACCCTCTCATGAAGTCAGGCAGCAAAACCAGTCCTTTTTCTGCCCCAAGGACAGAGGCAGCTTGTGCTGCTAAGTGCCTTCTGCCTTTCACAGTCTTTCTTGCACAGTTGCTTGAAGAGATGTCCAGCACTTGCTGCCTCTGTGAGAGCTCAATTACAAAGGCCACTGCTAGTTCCAGGAGGTGGATAGATGCTGAGATCCTTGATTGCCATTCCCCATGCTGCATCAGCATGGAGGCAGGATTAAAGTTTCCACAGGATTTTTAGGTGACTTCTGTTCCTGCTGGAAGACGTGGCAGGGTCAGTGCTGCTGCTTGGCCTGACCTGACAGAAAGATGGCAAAAGAGAGAAGGCAGGAGGAGAGACAGGCACCTGGGGAGGTTTCATCTCACCCTTTGGGGGTAACTCCCACCTCCAGACTCATACTGGACTTTTGCTATAGAAAGGAGCACATTAAAACAGCTATAAAACTAAACAAATCCAAGACTGGAAATATTAGAGGAGAGGAAATCCAGAGTCCATCCATTAGTGCCATATGCCAGCAGTAATTGTCCCAGTAATCTTCTCAGCCTTGCCTCATCATCTACCAGTAAACCACATATCAAGGTACAGGTTCATTACCTCTGTACACCCTTATGCACAGGAGAACAAATAACAGATTATTTCATGTCACTTAAACACCAGCTTTAGTCTTTTATTCTACTCCATCCCCTGTGCTTCACTTAGAGACATTCAAAAAAGGAACAGGATTAGTAGCTCAAAAGATAAAGTTCTCAAAAGTCTTTTATGCTAAAATAATTACAGTATAAATCAAGGTAGGGATGAGGAACTAGACTACTCAAGCCCAAACCCTGCCTTGCACCTTTTCTCAAATAAGTCAGCAGATTTGCAAAGGCCTTTGACTCCAGGGCAGCAGAGTTAAGTATTTTCCAGTTTTGCAACATACTGCACTTTAGAGGTAAATAAGTTCCTTTCCACTTGTCAATTCAACATGTAAAACACCTCACAGAGATTCTGCTAAGCAGCTCTTTATAGGGCAAGAAAATAAATGATTCTTTTTATCCTGTCTGAAAACTTCATATTCTTGAAACTCTCACAAGTCTGGGAAGGTGGAATTCATTCGTAAATAAAGTCCTGGGAAACACACATGGCCACAGCTTGGCAGGACCCCAGCCTGAATGAGTCCTTTCATTTCCAGCATGTTTGGTAACTTGGGTTAAAGAGCAAATGGTGGGTTTGATAGAATATTTCAAACACAGAGCAACTAGAGTGCTACAGTCACCTTTACCAAAAAAAAAAAAAAAAAAAAAAAAAAAACCAACACCCAACCATATAATAATAAATAATAACTGATTTTTCAAGGCATTCCTCACCATATCCTCCTAAAGTGAGCAGAGGTACTACAAAAACACTAGCAGCAGTGGTATCATTTAGTTGGGCCAAGTGCAAGGTTGAAAACAAGTGCAGAAAAAAGGAGCTTTGCAGCAGATAAGGCAGAACAGAATTCACACAAAGCTGCATGTGGAAAGGTTTATTCACTTGCTGATTTCTCTCTGTAAATTACCATATATCATTGCTGCTAGGACAAAAGTGATGTGCCTACTCCTGAGCTGCTCCAAAACCACACAGGTTCATTGATTTATGACCTTTATAATGATCCCTCCTGTACATTCAGAGATAAATCAGGCTACTCCTGGATGCTTGGCTAGAAGAATTCAGTTGTAGCATTGTTGTCTGTATTTGGAAAAAAAATATAAGAAATGTAGAAGGTAATAAAATACTTCAGGCTGCAAATAAAGCTGACTGATCTCATGTTGTAAATGTGCTGATGATAAATCCACAGAAGGAACTGCCAAGTCCTGGATGGTTTGGGGTGTAACACACAGCAAAAACCACTCATCCCCCCAAGAGCCAAATGCCCAATAAAACATTTGCAGATGGGAACTGTGGTGATTCCATCCTTCATGCTCCATCTTGGGGCATCATTTGAAGATCAGAACCTCACTAATTCAATTTTAGTTCAAAATTAAATCTAAATTTAAAGAATCTGGAAGTGAAGCTCACACTCACTCAGAGCTGCAAGTCAAGTGGCCTGCCCTGCAACCTGAAGAGAAAGAAAAAGCAGTTCCTGAAAATTATAAGCACAAGCTGCAGCAGGAAGTTTATAAAAATATCAGCATTAAGTTAATGGATGGTCCAGAGATTCTGTTCTTCAGAAGATCATGTTATATGCTCCTCCTTACAGAATATTTTTATCCTAGCTTCAACTGTATTTACATTTTTTAAAATTATTATTATTTAAAGGTATATTCCAGGTCAGCTGTTTGAACTGACATATATCTAACTAAAGCCTAAACAGGAAGCAAAAGAGAAAAAAATTAACTTTTTCTGGCTAACTTCAAATTATCTCAGGTAATTTTTCCCAGAATGTCAAAGCTAGAGAAGACTATTAATAAATTTAGCACCAATATCCTGTCACAACTGTTTATTCTGGCCAGATAAAACCACATTTAGTGGAAAAAACATTGATTTCCTTTCAGCATCATAGCCTGGAACAGCAAAAGCTTTGTTTATAAAAGCCCAAATAGCTTTTTCTCTCCAACCTGCCCAGTTGGCTTACATATAACAACCCTTGCTGTAGGGGACAGAATGAGCATTTACAGTCTGAATTGCAGACCATCCAATTTCTGCAACTGAATTACACCCCAAAATGCTTGACATATACTGGATAAAGATTATCAAGGCTTCAGCATCCTTCCCCCTTCTAACATGAACTCACTAGATTACTGACTTAAAAAAAAAATATTACTGTATTTATAGGAAGATGCTTTCATGAGATACCTCAGATAAACATTTTGTTGCTGTTGAAAAGGCAATCTATATACAAGAGAGCCACTGGAGTTGGGGCAAGAGCAGCTGCCAGGCATCTGGCAGGTTTGTCAGCATTGGCACACACTCTGGATATCTGGCAGTTAGCTTTTGCATCTGTTAGTTTCAGCCACAGCCATAGCTACATCAAAACCCACAAAGGCATGTCCTGGTTATTTTTCATGGTGTCTGCATTGATCTAACGCATTCTAGGTTCACTGCCCGGGTTTTTTGTTGTTGTTGTTGCTGTCTTTTGGGTTTGGCTTCCTCCTGCCAAAAAGGAAAGTGTGAAAGAAGAGGGGAAAGTGCTGGGTGATAACTGGAAGCAATCCACTGTTAGTGTACCAGGGCTTTGTATATAGTTCCATATGTATAAATATATATGTTTGTCAAGGTCCTCTTGACAGTGGAATGGCTGTCTCTCAGAGGTAGTGCTCCACACCACAGTGCCCACCAAAAATAAATGATCCACGTTAAAAAAAAAAAGGAACCATTTCTTTTAACACAATTCCATGTGGTTTAGCTTGTAACATTTTAATTGATTTTAGGCAATGTTACCCTCTATTGGTGTTTAATTAATCTGTAGGCTTAGTGCTGTGATCAACACTGCTGACTAGCCTAGGGCCACTAGTGCTCTTCCCTGAATACTAAAAAGGCAAACACTTTACTAAAAAACAGGAAACCACATTTTAGCAAATCTAAAGTCAGGTTTCAGGAGTATCTTGAGGGCAGTATAAGGCCATACTGATCCTGAATGCACAGTCTGACCTTGTCCTGCTACTCACCCCACGATGAGACCAGCACAAACAGCCAGGAGGCCACACAGCAGACCAGAACTGGGAAGCTAATCTCAGCAAAAGCAAAGTGTTAGGGCTATATTTGCTAAGCTGGTTTCATTTGGATCAGTTTCCCAAGCTGCCTTCCAGGTAGGACTGTGCCAGGTGTGTCTGTGCACTGGGGATGCACCTCTGGCACTGTCACAGGCACAGAACAGGAGCACCCGAGGTGGTGAGGGGCACACTGAGCCCTGCAGGGTTGCAGAGGTGCTGGGGACCCTGGCCCTGCCAGCACCCCCCCCACCAGCACTTACTGTGAGCTTGGAACAGTGCAGTGCCCCCACTTGTGTCTCAGTCCAACAGGAAGGCAGGGCCAGAACTCCAGTCACACCAGCTGCACCCTCAGCAGCTGATGGCTGTGTGCTTTCCCCAGGGCAAATCCCAAGTTCTCCACTTGTCTGGAGTCTGTGCTTGGGCACACTCAGACCAAAGAGTCCTCACACTGCACATGGTGTCAGTGTGAGCAGACCATTCATATCAAGTAGGTTGGGAATTACCTGAGGCACAAATTTGCCTTCGTGCCAAGGCAATGTTTTGCACTTCTCATCTCTCACACAGCTCCTGCACACAGAAAAGATATCACGAAGATATCTGGAGAGAAGCTGGCTCTTTACCTATTTCAGGTGTTTAAAATACATGCAGATTTTTTAGCTTTCTAGTTAAAGGCTGCTTTCAGAAATACAGACCTTGCTAAGGATACTGCCTCAGCAAGTACCTGTGAGGTTCTGGGGATTTTGATATCTCTACCAACATATCCTTGCCACTCATGAATTCTGCAATGCTCTACGTTCCCAAAGACAATTACCTACAGTAGCTGTCTAAGGTGATTTGATTACCATGATACTGCATTGCTTGCCACCACTATACTGCAAGGAATTATTTACAGTCAAATCTATGCAGAGAGAAGTGAAGTTGATTTTCTTTGCTGTTGGATCAATAGGGAACTCAATAGATTTAATACTTGCAAAGAACTTGGAAAACATATCGAAGAGAAAAACAGAAGTATACTAAGCCTGGTAGTGCTACAGGATAAGTGTAGGTAGGGCAAAAAAAACAACCAGACAAGACCTATGCAGGTTTTTTGGGAGTGCTCCTGTTCAATTTTTTTATTTGTACTGCAAAGTCAAGAGATCCAGAAGGAGATCAGATACTCCATACATTTCTCACCTGCCCCATATTTTTTTAGCACACTTCATGCAGCTCCCTAGCCAGTGATCTCTGAGCCACTTCACTCCTGGCACCCTTGGCAGGACATGAAAGAAACTGTTTTTCTACCTTTGCTCTTGGCAATCTGAGGCTCTTCAGTCTGTGGATATCTCACCTATTTCTCCCTCTTCACAAGCACCTTCCCAAAAGTTTGGATAATGTGATGCTCCCTCCAACAACCTCGACCCACTAACATGCCTGAGCACAGAGGGATGGGGTTTGCCTCATCCTGATGGTTCTGCCATGCACCTTGACAGTCCTTTGTAAGCCTGGGAATGGGGGGAAAAAACCCTCAAGCCTTGAGTTATACAACAGATAGCATTCAGGGATAGCTGTTTATACTAGCTAGAGCTCTAGAGCTTCAGGGGAATGAATCTCAGGCAAGAAAAACAAGGCTTTTAACACTAAGCCACAGTAAGATCACATTCAACAGCTCAGGTTTCAAAACCTGCTCCAGCAAAATTGTGTGCACAGGCACCCACTGCAGGTGTCCCAGCATTTAACACTTAAAGTGGGGCCACTGGTATCACCTCAAAAACAACCACCACATTCATCCTGCACTCAAGCCTGTGGGGGTTTCTCAAGAAACATCTCCAAAATCTTAGGCATGCCCTCAGAGTCCACTGAGGGAAGCTCACACAACACCAGTTTCCAAGAGACTGTGCTTTCAGTGTCATGGGCAAGCATACACAAGCAATGGCAAACAATGAAGGTAGCTGGGACAAAGTTGATTTACATTTTGCCACCTTTCATCTGCCTCTTCAGTGACCTATAGTTAATCAAACTAACACCCCTTCTCCCTGTGTCAAAGGCACAAGAAAGAAGTAGGCACTGTACATCCTTGCTGCTATTCTCTTGCAAATGGAGCCACAGCAGAATTCAAAAGTAGTGCACAGAGGCCAAGTGAATTATGCATTTGGCTCCTCTCAAAAGCCAAGGAAAACTTAAATGCCAGATTTTCTTAAAAGCAAAACATCCCGTCAGCAAAATGACATTGACTGTCTGTATTGGGGGCAGTGGGCTTTTTCTTTTCAGAAATAGCATCCATTCATCTGTTGTTGTTTTTTTAATTAGAAAAACTGATAAATACAAAACCAATGGGGGAAAACAAATACAAAAATAACAAAGGCACATTTATCTGCTAAAGTGAAGTGGCAAAGAGCAGCTGTCCTTTAATGCTCACCAAGCATGTGAAATTAATCCACATCTTTATTACAAATTTAAACCAACAAAATAAATAAAAAACTCAAATCAGACCAGGAACCCAGGTGGGGAAGGAATAAGCAAAGCTCAGTTTTCTCCCAGCCTGGCCAGTCATCTCTGCAAAAATAAGTACCTTTGTCTGCTGCCACCACAATTATTCTCTCATCACCCTCGCTGAAGATGAGATAGGAAAGCCACGGCCCCGTTGGAACAACGGCTGCTTTACGCCAGCCCAGGAGATGAATGGCTCCAATTATTCACAGGAGCTATGGATACATGTGGCCTAGAAGTTTAATTTTTAAATTTCCATGCTTTTAAATATAGCATAAGAAACAATAGTGCATTGATCTAGTCCTTCTCCCAAGTCAGTCTTTTCCATTAGTGGGATCCAATCTGGCACCAGCAAAATTCCCACTGAGTCCAGGGACGTTTGCATGAGGGAATATTGCATTGTTCAGCTACACGTCCCCCCATGCTAGATCCTGCACACTGAGGCACCAAACAAGGCCCAAAGCAAAGGAGTGGCTGCTGGGATTAAGGGAAGGAAGAGGACAGCCTTCTCCTTGCTCCCAGTAGCCCCATCCTGCAGACAGAGATCCCCTCCAAAATGCTTCAGGGAGCACAGGGTGCTCTGGGGCAAGAGCTGCTTCCACATCTCGTCCTCTACATCTGCAGTCCAGCCTCCCCTCCTGCAAGCACTCATCCATCCAGGATCAGTGCATTTTTTCCCTAGTGACTGATGACACATGGAATTCACACTTAGCAAAAGCGTATGGGTTGTTTGAGCGCTATCCTGCCAAGGCTACTGCATGATTTTATTATTTACGAGTTTCTCAGTTTTTAAACACTGGCAAAAGAAGCTTACCAAAGATTTTTTTTATACAGATTTTTTTTTTTTTTTTAATAGAGATTCCACTTGTGCCTACAAGTCAGCAGAACATTTACAAGTACACTGTATACCTCTTAATTCAGAATCAGCTGTGGTGGGGAGAAGTACAGGATTAGCTTTATTTTGTGAAAAAATTCCAATGGACTCACGCAAATAGATGGTTTTGGTCTTTGCTAAAAAAAATAGTAAGGTCATTTGTTTCTATAAAAAGGCCTTTAGAATGTACCAGACAAAAGTGTCAGTTTTATAAATCAGTGATTTTAATACACTTAAAAAAAACCGAACAAGAACAACCCAAAATAACCAAACAGTAGATAACTCCTAAAAGTTTTGGGGTTTTTTTAGTTCTCCTAGAGCTTTAGAATCAAGCTCAGAAATTTGTAGTTCACTACAAAAGCCTTGACTTTTATTATAGTACAAATGATAGTTGTAGCTTCCTCTCCTTTTTTTTTTTTTTTTTTTGCATAAGGACACTTTAAGGCAGCAGAACACATTTGTTTATGTAGAGTGAATGAAGTAATGAGAGGTAGCATTTAGCATCACATAGATCATAAGCTATTCTGATTATCTCATAATTTTCCATGAGATGAAAATATCCACTGCCCTCAACACACACTTTTTGTGGAGCAGTGCCCCCACTCCTAACCAGAATCAGAATCTCATGCTCAGCAGAGTAGAAGCACAAAAGAACCAAAAACAACGATTAGAAGCTAATCCGTAGTGGTTCTGGAGGGGCTGCAATCTAAATTAAGTTAGAAGATAACACCATTACTCCATTTAACAAAAGTGGAGCTGAAAAACAGAGAGATTAAGGGTTTTTATACACTAAAGCATTTCAGAGTTTTGCTTTCTTCCCTGCTTCGTGTACCCTGTTTATTTAGATTTCAACTCATCAAAACAGGATTATCTCTCATTTGTGTTTATACCCTGTCTAACACAAAGCAGCCATTAATAACTACACAAGAATTGGTTTTCAAGCAGCAACAGCTACAGGTGATTAATAACGATGCGACTCCAGGCATGTCTCTGGCAATACCGTGTTTTCTTTTCTGGGTTACAAAGATTAGCACTTCAAGTCATGATCCACTGATACTTGTGTAAACAACCTGCTCCGAGAGGGAAGAGGAACGCCACAGCCCTGCTCCTGGAGCTGGCAGGGCTCACCACCTGACAGGAGAGAAAAAAAAAGAGATAGCTCAGAGGAAGTCTTTTTCTAGGAGAAGAATGTGCTTACCAGCCCTTGCTCCTAGACTTATTCCTCAGGGATATTAGGAAAGGAAGAGCAGAAGAGAAGCTAATACAGAGTTAATAAGTGCAAATTAGCAAAGAAACAGAGACAGAGAAGACTGCTGATACACCATTTTTACAACACATACTTATATTGTCATCATCAGGGCTTTTAGCTCCTGTCTTTTACCAGGCTGTAACACTTATTACACATTACCTACACAAAACACCAGCATGTAGGCATTTAGTGTCATTTGACCTGTTCTGATGTCTCTGGGGACATTTGCACAGGGTTGACAGATAAGCCCTGAGAGCTGCAGAAGACCCAGCCATTCTGGGGCAGCAGCTGTAAACCAGCTCTTCCAGGTTTGACTGTCCTTACCTCACAACAGATAAGCAACATTAAATGTCTGCACTTCCAAAGCTGCATCACATCCCCACAGAGTATCTGGGGTTTGGCTGGGCAGCACATGCCAAGGCCTCAGGCAGTCAGCTCCCAGAAAATAAAAAGCCACCTGCCAGGATGGTCCATCCAGCCTTGGCCCTGCTCACCCTGCAGGGTCCCGAGGACAGGGGCCTGCACTGAGCAGGCAGCACATTAGGGCAGCACTTCTGACCATACAGTCCACACCACAGCCTCCACTGTCAGCCCTGCAACCATTCAAAAGCCTTTGCTTCACTCAAAATGCACAAAAAGGACTCTCAGAATGAGGGGAATTCTTTTTCTTGAGGTGAAATGCTCTTGAGGTGCAAAGAAAGCTGTAAAAAACAGATATTAACCAGATTTAAATGAGTTAAATTTAAATTAGTTCAGGGCACAGAAACATATATTACACTCCGTTAAGTAGCTGGATTGAAAACACTGTAGCATCATCTCTGCTCAAATTCTTTCCAAGTCTTTCCACACAGAAAGCTTCAAAAGGAGATATATATATATATATAGACACAAGCATTGAAAATATAAACAAAGGGAATATATTAAAGAATTATATTTCTCATTTACAACCCAGAGTTCATTTACTTTGAAATCAGGACTTGGGGCAGATACTTCAGCATGAGCACAGCCCTGAGGAATGCTGAAATCAGCCATCAATAACTCTTTTCACAAGACAAGCCTCCCGAGGGCAGAGGGATAATACCAAGCTGGGTGGTAGTTTTTGAGCAGCTGGACACAAATTGGGACTTGTCAGTTGTTGTTCCCAGGCACTGCATGTCAAATTGGAATAACCTGTTGTGCTCTTGCTAATTTTTTTCCATGACTGCAGAATGCAGAAGAGGCACCTGTTGACTCCTGAGTAAGTTTCCCTGTGATGAACAGTTCTTATCAATCATCACTCAACAAAAGACTTCAAAATAATAGTTTCTTCTCATCTTCCCCACAGTGAGAGACATTCAGTGCACACAGCAACCAAGCTGAAATCTGCTTTTGGGACATCTGAGCTCTGCTGAGAAAGATTCTCCATCGACTGGTTTTAAATTCACGTTGCCATTCCAGGAAACAAGCTCAGGAAGCTGCCTAGAAGAGCACAGGAGCCACACTGCACGGGGCTCTGACAGTGGAAACATCCATGGCACATCTCAACTCCCAGCAGCTTTGGGCCCGAGTGGGGGGCCCAGTATTTGAGCCAGGTCTGTGGCAGCTCATGACCTGCAGCACAGAAGATGGGAAAGAGGATGGAATGGCAGTGGGAAGCTCAGAGGGCCACCAAAGTGTTGTGTGGGGAGTGCAGTGCTCCATACTGTGTGACAAGGCACTGTAGCCAACAGCTCGGCTCATCTCCCCTGACTCAGGGATGACTTTGACTTCAACACTTTGCAGCTAAGGGCTCCCAAGGACACATGGGGACAAGAAGACAACTCGAGCTCCAGCACTGCCAACGTGCACCAACCTCAAGCCACCCAACACACTCACCAACATTGTCATTTTTAGTTACCTGTGCACTCATCAACAACGCACCCACTAAAATACAGTGGAAACCAAGCCCAGCATCTTTCTCTGTTCAGTTCTTGAGGGTCTTTTATCTTGCAGCCAAGAATGGGATCTTCCTTCCCTCTTTGCAACTGAGATCTGCTTCCAACTTGTTCCCTCTCACTCAACACCTCCAAGCCCCCTTCACTGAAAATAGGTTCAACATCACCATCATCTGCTTGAATCTCCCAGCTTGCTCTGAGGAGATCCAAGATGGCTCAATAAGTTGATTTTCCCATGTCCATTGTCTGCAGCTCCTCACTGGTGTGCCAAATATTTGGCATAAACACCTAAACAAATCCTACAGAACATGAATTCCCACAGGAACTTGTGAAGCTGCTTTTAACAATTGTCTTTACAACACACAGGGGGGCTGTTGCAGCAGAAAACCCTTTCCAGGCCTTGAGCCTCAAGTAAATTGAGGAAGCTTTCTCAGTGCAGTTTACTCCTTTGAGCGGTGGGTTCCCACTCCAGGCTTGGCTTGGTCCAGCTCCTGTGTCCCTGCCTACTCCACCTTAGCTCTGCTTCCAAGAGATGCAGGCACAGCCAACCTACTCCAGTATTTAAAACTGAATTTCCACTCCTTTGAAACCATAGCTGGAGAGACTCTTGGAAAACTCAAAGAGTTTTGCTGCAGAAACAACCCACAGATGGAAAGAGCCCAGCAAGACAGCGAACATGGACAGCCAGACACTGATGGATATGTGCTGATCAATCTCTTAGCATGAGCAAATACTTCTATTATTTGTGTAGGTGCAATCCATACTCCTTTGACCCTCTAAGTAAGCTCTGTTAGACAAACACTGGGCTGAAATGAGATTAGGCTAAACAGCCCCTTTGGGTTTAGCAAACAGGAGGAGAACAGCCACTCCCTTTCTTAATCCAGCAAATCCCACATATAAAATTTAAGCTCTAATTAACAAAAAGTCAAAGAAGACAAAATATTATTTGAAAGTTTAAAAAGGCCCAATCACTGAGTGCAGCTCACAGTCTGAATACAATTGTTCTGGGTGGTCTGCAAAGCACTGAGCTGGCTGTGCAGAAAAGAGTATTTTAAGAACTAACCAGTAGGGTACCAGAGTGTAGAAAAGATGAATTCATGTTAGAAAAACACTTTGTGAAGTCATACACAGAATGCAAATGTTGAAAAAATAAATAATAGCTTCCCTTACCTATTTATTTTCATTTCTTATGCCAAGGTCATAATTCCTTTTTATGTATTTTGAGGATAAATATTAAGATTAATAGATCATCAACATTATGAAGGCTTAGTCTCTGGGACACAAGGTCATTGGGAAGCTGAGATCTACAGTCACTGAACACAGTGGTGATAAAAGCAGAGAACTCAACAACTTACTTTCATTTCAGACACAAACAAAACGGTTTTGCATCCCAAATGTGCAAAACAGCTTGATCCCTGCCCTAGAGACCCCAGAAGTTTTAAAGACTTTTGCCAAGGCTTTGTAGACTGGGCTTCCTTTCTGCATTAGTGAGTGCATATGTAGACCAAGTTCATAATGTCAAGTGAAAAACAACCTGCCTGGAGGGACTTTTCTACATCCTTGTCATTGGAGCACAGTCATCACAACTCCAGACAAGGCTTTTTTTTCAAAAACTACCCTACATGCCTTTTCCTCTCAGTCATCAGAGCTGTGGCACAGTCCCCAGCAGCAGCAGTGCCTACTCCAGCCTGGAAATGCAGCTCACAAGGTTCACGTGGGTGCACATGTTTAAGGGCTGTACAAGTGGGTACACAGAATACAGAAGGGGATTTTCCATGGCAGAGGTGTTCCTCTGGTCTGTAGCTTGCAAAATGCTTTGCAAAGCAGGTATGCATCAGCCCACCTATACTGAGGGGAAATAAACACAAGGAAAGACAACTCTGTGCAAGGTGACCAAAAAAATAAATATTTAGGAGCCTAGAGTCAGAGTAGATGGTATTAAACACCACAGTGCTCTTCAATAGACACAGAGTATAAATTCTAAGAAAGTACAGGTTTTGACCAGAACTGGCATTAGACATACTGAGGCAGTAAATGAAAACATGAGCTATTGTTTTCCCACTCTCACATCAACCCACATCCACTGTTTTTTAAAATTATGCCCACTTCCAACAGAGCCAGCATCAGCAGCTCAGGCAATGTCCCTCATGGCTACAGACCAAAGGAAACTCCTGGGGCAAGTCTCCTCAGAGATGCACCTTGTATGCCAAACACCAATTTGCATCTACATGAGTCCACAGTCCCCTAAATACACTAATTGTCCCTGGAAGCAGTAACAGTTCCACAGAAAGATGAGGTTGGAAGGGAGCACTGGAGGGCCTCAAGTCCCTCCCCAAACAGGCCCCCAGAAAAAAAGGGAAGATTTTTCCTTCAGGTCAGCCGAACAAAGCCCTGTACATGCCACAAGTCGTCCAGTTCAAGATGAGACACTGGCACAGAGGCTGCAGATGTGATTAAGTCAGAAAACTGGGCTCCCTGTGGAATAGCAAGTTCCCAAGAGCTGCGAGGAAGAGGCAGGCATGATGGTCACCAGTTAGTTTCTGACATCTGAATATCCTAAGGACTCCTTTCCCAAAACACATGCCAGCTGAATAACCTCTTATTAGAACTGGCATCAATAATAACATCTCTGAGTCCCTCCATGACCAAGTAAATAATCATTGACAAACCACTCAGCAATTACAACCACCAAGTGTTATGGATACAGGAGACACTAAGGACTCAGGAGCCAGGGATGAGTCAATTTGGGTGGATGGAAGGGGAGGGAAAGAGGCAAAACAGTGCAATGTCTTCTTGAATTAACCTTGTTTTCAGTGCAGCACTTCAGACTGATAGGTGAATATTATAACATCACATCCACCTAGAAACTGCCACATGAGAGGCACTGCAATGTCACCTCATCTCGATAATGACAAAGGGGTGATTGAATATTAACCATGCCAACCACCACGGCTTCTCCAAACACAAACACACCTGAATCTAAGCCTACAGCCAGTCCCTCAATTTATTTCAATAAAGGTCAGTGAAAAGATAGGGATATAGTCTACCTCGTGTCTAATAGGAAAACAAACAAAACAAAAACCCAAATCCTGCTGTTAAAACTCTGTTCCAATATTAAGCACTACATGAAGGAGCCTTCTTCTCAAAAAGGCCTTTATAAGTACAGAGCAGATTTCTGCTTCCCACACCGACAGAAGAAAAAAGTGAGGACTGAACCACTCAGACTGTGCCAACCTGAGTCAGAACAACAAAACAGAAAATTGATTCCTTGAGGGCTGCACAATGCAGCACCCAGCACCCCACATTAAGTAATTAGTAGATCAGGAAATTTGTCATTTTAGGGCACAGCATACATAAACTGAACTAGACTAGAAATAAATTACCTCAAGAATTGCAAAGCTGCCACTCTAAACAACATTTGGATAAATGGGTCTAATGCTACAGAGCAGAGTCAGGTGCCTGGTGATTCCCAAATGATTAATATGCATTCTCTTCTGTATGAAAACACAGGATGTACAAGGCAAGTACACTCTTTTCAGTCATGGAAAGTTTGTTTTGGAACTGCAGAATCTCTTTCCTACTTCTTCACAAACAATATTAGTTCACCTTCAGCAGTAGCTCAGCATCTGCTGGAAGTTCTGCCAGCAGAATAGTGAGAAGAGTCCAGCACTTGTTTTTATCTCGATGATGACTCTAAGGAGGGCACAACTGTCACATTCATAAACCTGTCATACATCATGTGTGTGAGTCATCAGCCACACACCCAGGGTGATAAGAGTTCATCAGGCAGCAAAAGTAAAATGCTCCGTTAAAAAACCAAAAAACCCTCCATGACTTTACATCAAACTTTTCAGGAAGCAGAGCTGATGTCCCAGGTCACAAAACAGCCACAATGAACTGACTTGTGTGAGTACTACCAAACAGCACCACGAGCAGCCAGGCAATCTATCGTCACACAAGACATTTTACACCTGGGAGTATCTTGCACATCATGACCAGCCAAGGTGTTTGCCCATATGGAAGCCAAAAGGACAGCAGGATTCTCAAGCTGCTATTATTAAAAGCAGAATACACTCTTAATCTACACTAAATAACTATGCAGCTGTATTTAAATATAGAAACTATAAATAAATAAGACACATATGCACATGTAAATCTATACAGCCACACATACCACACACCAGCCCAGCTAACACACAAGCACCTCTTTCATTTCTACAATCACAAGATCAATAAACAGCTTTGCACAGCTTGGTACAGGGCGTAGCTCATCCACTACCAAAATCTGCTGTTCCTGCACCTAATGGCAGGCTGCATGTTTTCCACAAGGGAATGTGTAAAAAGACAAAAAGTAAGGTTAATGCAAAGAACAACATGCTGAGGAGGATGATAAATTTTAAATGGGAGGCCAGACCAATAACCCCATGAACTGTAGCAACTGCATTCAGTTTTTTAGCAACCAGATCTAAGTCTGGCCTAGGAAGGTTCAGTCAGCACATGCAAAGACAGACAGCAAACAAGTGTCACTGCACTTATGCATATCTTTGGTCAAATAAAGTGGGGGGAAAAAAAGCTTCTGCCTTGGTCCTTCAGACATCAGAAGGTAATTTTTAACTGAAGCAGAACATACACAACAGAGATACAAGGCATCCAACCACATGGCTGTCCTATACCCATAGGCCAGCTAGAAATTGTTAAAGCAATTTTGCTGGAAGGCAGAAGGATTTACAAGGCTCTTTGGAGAGCCCTTTTTTTGAAATATGATACTGTCATGGTTTGGTATATTCAATGACAGACTGGAAGTGACCAGTGAAGTTGCTGAAGATCCAGTTGAAGATACAATTAAACTATTCCCATAACTTTGCCCAGATCAGGGTTGGCAAGACAACAATAATAGACATGAACAGAGCAAACAGGCACATGGGAATGAAGGACACCAGCCAGCACAGGACACCTTCAGGGTGTGGGACTTTCCTTTGATTGAAGGAAAACCATGCAGGACTGGCAGTAAGCCATGAGAAGCAGCAGCCAGAGGCTGTATTTCCTGTTGCAGGATGTACTGCAGAAGAGAAAGGGGCTGATGCACATCTCTCCACATTGCTTTGGTGCCACCAGCTTGACCCAAGCCCTGCAGAAGTGGGTATTTCTTCCCAGGCTGACCAGAAGGAGTTACAGCTTCCTGAGTGACCATCAGCAGAGCCAGAAATGGGACAACAGCTATGTAGGGCTGGTGCTTTCCCACTGTTGGCAATCTCTAAACACAGGCAGTGTCACTGGAATGCTACTAAAAACTGGGGTGGGCAAGAAAGGTTAATTCAGCAAAAGAGTTTGCCCCCTCAAGGGAATTTATTACTTTTAATCAGGCATCAGCCTTTTCCTCCACCTCTTATTCATAAAGGGAGATTCTCCAAACAGCCCAGTGAGACCAGAGAGACAAAGGAGCACCAACAAACATGGAGAAGTAGGGAGCTCTACCAACAGAGCAGGATCTAGTGTGACCCATTCCATACAGACAGTATGTGTTGTGAACCAGGATGGACACAGGCTGCAGCCACAGCCACAGGCAAAGAGAGCCCAGTCATGCAGGAGCTTTGCCTTAGAAGTTTTCACTTTAGTCAGCTTTTCCCATGTGTTTCAATTTGGTTAAACAACAAAACAAAAAACACAACAAAACAAACAACAAAACAAAAACGCACAAGGATTAAATTATTCCAGGATTTCCAGAATCTTCCAGATCCCAAACCACCACAGCTCATTTAGGCCAATCCCATCTAGTTTCATGGCACACTAGAAATTAAATTTATTTAAAGTCAACAAGTTTTGGGGGAGGGAGAGTGTGTGTGTTTGAGGACAACAGAGACACCAAAGGCTAGACATGAAAGGTTTGGCCTCTGTCTGAATCCTTGTCAGTGCAGGGTCTGAATCCTTGTCGGTGCAGGGTCTGAATCCTTGTCAGGGCAGGGTCTGAATCCTTGTCAGTGCTCCCAGCAGTATGCCTGGGGCTTCAACTCCAAGCTCACCCTTGAAAAGAGCTCGCTCTTTGAAAGCAGGTTTTCTCTCATTTCACTGAAGCACTTATATTTATCAGGTATCATGATATTTACCAACTAAATTAGGATTTCTCTTACTTTTCTTGGCCCTCTCCAAATATCAGCTGCATACCTCTCATCCTGAGTGAATGCAGAGAGTCCTTTACAAGAGGGCTTCAGGCTGAAGGAGAAAACTTTCTTGTAAGCTCTGGTCACTGTGAATTCTTTCACACCAGAATTCAAATACAAATTCAAGAAGCCAGAGGTACAGCTGACAAAACACTGATGGTGGGATAAGAGAGCTCCATCAACAAGGGCACCAGCATTGCCCTAAATTCCCCCACTCATCCTAATTAGTACCACAAATTCTTCAGAAAATCAAGACTCCCATTCCTCAAAATTCACAAATTCCCCAGATAAGATTTTCTAAGAAATCACATGATTACATATTTTGTTGAGTCATGGCACAACAGTCCCCAGGGCTCACAGACACAATTACAGAGCAGGTTTCAGAACAACCTGACCTTCCTGTCACCCAAACCTCCTCAGGACAGTTGGGTCTCTACAAGCCATTTTGAAGCACAAGTATTTCCACCCGTACTTAATCAGGCTCATTAAGAGAACTGAGAACAAATTAATTCAATAAGATTGAGTTCTGTTGGAACATCTTAGTCCCTGAGAATTGTCCATTTCATAAAAAGATGGACCATTTGCATCATAAAAACCAAATATACTAGGAAGTTGTGGGATGCTTAAATTATTTTTTTTATGTTGGCTGCAGTATGAGAGGAAGGGGAAGTTGCATATAACAGTATTTACATTTTTTTTTCACTTCTCTCCCTGCAGCCAAGGCAACGCGCTGCAGTTTGCAACTCACAAGATGCTGTCCTTTGCTTCCCTAATGCTGGCACAATTATGACATATTTTCCTATGTTATTGTAATCCTAACTGGCTGATTTTCACCCTCCCTCTTTTTCCTTTTCTACAACTATTTATGGAGTTACAGAAAGTACATCTCCTATAGTTTCAAGAAAACTTTTCCAAGGCAGTTAGCATTTCCTTTTCCATTTCGATAGCACTATCTGCTTGGTCTCCCTGAATTCCACACCTTTAACAACTGCTCTTTCCAATGAGCTTTTAGAGCTGAAAGGTGACAATATTCCATGTTACAAAGTGCTTTTGGAAGTCCTGAAAGCCAGGTTGGATGGGGCTCTGAGAAACCTAGTCTAATGGAAGGTGTACCTGCCCCTAGCAGAGAACTACATGATCTTTAAGGACCCTTTCAATCCAAACTATTCTGTGATTGTATAATTCCATTAAACGTTTCTGTGTTCTGAAAAGTTTTGGTAACATGCATTTTAAGAAATAAATCTAAATCTCATCTAAACTGCCCATCTCTACAGCTATTAACTGTGAAACCATTTATTAATTATCACATTTCATTTGTTCCTACCAACATAACAGCACATATTCTTTATTAAACTACAAGGGACTGCTCCCCAGATCAGAATTTTAGTACCCACTATTACACCTATATACCATTGTACATTCATTATATATACCACCGTCTGTGGTACTCCAGTTGCCTCTTTGAGAGCTGGTATTTACCAGTGGTTTGAAAGAATCCCTTTCCCAATCTCTCACCATTATTCTTGCAGCAATAGGTTGTACTCACCACTGAGGCTGCATTTCTGTAATTGCCTTAAGAATAAGGATTTCTTCCACCAAGTCCTACTAACTCCCCAGGTGCTGAACTTCTGGGACATACTTGTTTTAGTCATAAAAACCCAGTTCACACTTGTCCCTCACTGTGTGCTCATATCTACTGTAGGATGGGAAATCATAGATAAACTTTTTAATGAGCTGCTGTTACCTTCTTCTATAGAGCTGGAGATTTCAGGTGAATCATCTCTTTCACTTTTTGTGATTGTTCATTTGTGAAAGTCAAAGAGTTGCATTATTACAGATATTCACTGTGCTTTGTTCACAGTCATCATTAAACATCTACTGCAAATGAGACAACCCTTAAATGACAGCCTTACATTTTGGCTTGCCTCATATTTGCAGATGGAGATAGACCCCCTAAAAAGAGACGTTTATTAATTGCTTTGCAACGCTCTTGCAGTGAACAATTTACTCACAACTTTTGTGCTATGAATTCTAAATTCCATCTTGAATTTTATTTTAAGATGCAGGCTACTATAAGAAATATTTGGAGTTAAAACAGGAGAGGTCATGACCTCTCCTTTGGTGTTTACATTGACCAAAGCTGTGTACCATTTCCCAAGGAGTCAGCTTTTCCAAGCTTCTGGGCTTCTCCTTCCTCAACATGCCCAAATGCTGAGCAGCAAAATTGAAGTAAAATGCTGAGGTTCAGCTCCAGAAAGCTCAACACACTGCACGAGGCTCTGCCTCCCCCTGTGCTGTGGATATGGTTTGATAAATCCTGGGATTTCAAATGCATGTGAAGAAACAGCCCCACAGAACATAACTTGGGTTTTGGTTCCACAGGCATTTCAAGTCAATATAAAGTCCCCTGATGGTGAAAGCAGAGTTCTGAGCCTCACATAACTCACACACTCCTGCCCTCGATCCTGCTTTGCTGCACAGACATAAGGCAATGGGATGAGTCCAGATCAGAGCACTAATCCAGCAGAAAACAAATTCCTGTCTTTTTAGAGTTAGTGCTCATTTGGATTGGCAAATCACTGCATTCCTCATCTAACCTGACCTTTAGAAAAAGTATTTGTTAACTCTGAATTCATCTCCTAAGATTTATATTGTGCTGTTTGGCACTCTTAACCCAGCAGCAGAACCAGCACTCTGGCTGGACCCTTCCCTGTCCATGCTGCTGTGCCACTTCTGCAACACAGCCAAGAGGCATCCAGCACAAGGAACAATTGGCCCTCATCCAGGTGCAGGCACAGGACAGGCACAAACTGACCCAGGGCTCTGCTGCCCAAGAAGGAGATATCTGGGCATTCCCTTTGGCAGATGCTCACCCTTCTCACCACACTGCTGGGCAGCAGCAAGGCATCAGCCCAGCTCATGGACACTCCCAGGGCAGGCAGCTGGAGTACAGACTCTACCAAGAAAAGGAAGCCCAATTTCAGATTTGATGGTACTTAGGAGGTTCAACCCTGTACCTGCATGCCCCAGCCAGCCAGAGCTCTGAGATCACTGCAGGGGCCAGAGCCACCTGCCACCCCCACCAGCAAAGCCAGAATTTTAAAGCAATTAAAAATTAAGGTGAAAAATGTTCATTCACAGAAGACTCAGAAGGTTCACATATATAAGTGAACACAAGAAAGCCTTAATAATGACAAAAGCCAGTTGTTTGTGCTCCTCTGCAATGAGGCAATGGTTTTCACAATGCTATTCAGCTCCCTCTGCATACAGGACAGGGAATCTTTTCCCAACATTTAGGTGCAGTTGAAGGCTAATCAAGATCTCATAAGTTACCAGGCCTCTTACTGTTATTGAATTTCCTTCCATTTCTTATCTTGAGTAGCTATTACGATTCCAGGTATTCAAGTGAACGTCATTCAGAAAAGATAAAGTAATAATCCATTGATATAGGACCCTTGTATTTAGATTTCAGCATATCCAACTCCCTGTTTATGTTATTAACCATGGTAGAAAAAAGGGGGTTTGAATTACCCTGTATTTCCTTCTCAGATGGTGTACAGAATAGAAATTACTCAGCAGATGTCATCTATCCCTCTTCAGCAACAGAGAGGAGATTTGTCAGGGTAATTTTCCCTGGTTTCCTCAGGAATGCAAATTTTTCAGGGTTCACCCCAAAATGCTTCCATTAACACATCCATTATAGCCCTTTGAAAGGAGAGATTAAATGACTCATATCTGTTTGACTAAGCTTTGAAACAAAAACAATCTTTTTAGAGACAAGGCCCTCTAGACCTTAAGGGAGGAATCTAATTCCTCCACCCTCCCTTCCAATATTAATTTTAATAAAAGAATTGGACCTATAAACCAATGTTCCTTAGTACATAGGCTGCAAAACTTACACAACCTGATAAATCTATGTCAGCTGATAATCTATGTCAGCTTCCTTTAACATTGAGAACTTCTCAGAAGATGCTGTGCTTTGCCATATAACCATTACTTGACTTCCAGTAAACCAAACTATTCAGGGATACAGTCACATTAATCATTAATTAAGCTCTATGTTGAAATGAGCCTTCCCTTAAATGCTGGTGTGTGTTCAAATGGCACAAGAAGTACTCAAGGTTTGTGTGAGTGATTTATAATCACCAATATTAAAAAGCAGTTCTAACATGGGCACACTAAGAATTTCCCGGAGAACTGTGAGGAAACAATGTTTCTTCAAACAAAACAAATCTACACAGGAGGAAGGATAAGCCAAACTATCAGCTTGGTGGGGAGGCACCTTGTCCTCCATCCCATCACTCCTGCCTCTGTCCAGGATGTTGGACTCTTCCTCTTCTTCCTCTTCCTCCCTTGCACCAGCTCTGAAAATCATCAGACTCCTGAATGACCCACTTCAACTCCACTCCAGAAGAAAACACCAAATTTTTTTTCTGCCTGGTTAATAAAATGCATCAACACCCAGGCAAATGTGGCAAACAGAGCTGGCTGGGGGCGAGGGGACCCTTTTGGTGGCAGTGAACAGAGCACCCACCCTGGGCCATGTGGTGTGAGCAGGGTGCCAGGATGCTCTCCCAGAGCAACCTGAGCTGGCTCAGGGAGTGGGTCAGAAAGGGCCAGGGAGGAACAGAGAGGAGAAACTGCTACATCACCTTGAGCAAGCACTTTCATCCCAATCCTTCACTGACTTCTTCAGCAGATGAGCACTCAGGTCCCTGGCTGTGGTCATTCATGATATTCCTGACCCTCTCTGGAATGGTACCAACCTGCTGCACAGTTGGCAAAGGGAAGAGGTAACTGTATTTCAGATTCAGAGAAGCCCAGTATCTTCACTTTAAAAGTCTGAAGATCTGAGTTTAAGCTGAAGGGTCAGAAAATTAAGTTTCAGTTTCCAGAGTTAATGTGCTGCCAAGGTCTGTAGGCTCAGCAGGCAATATCTGAAGTGTCCTATCTTATTAATGACAGAGCACCACTGCCTGAAGCTCCTTCAAATAATATTCACACTCAAGGTCAGCAAGAAGAGATGGACTACACAGTTAAAAATACATAGTGGAAGTCCTTTAGCTTTAATGCTATAGTAGCAAAAGGAAAAAAATAAAAGCGCATTTTGGTCACAAAAATAACTAAAATCTCAGGCCTTCTTTGAAAATGAGGTGGTCAAATGCACCCTTTCTTTGAAAAAATCAAAACTGCACACCTAATGATGGGATGGGATGGGGTGGGGGCAGTAAATGGAAGGAGGGCAATAACTTCTTTTTCAAAGTAATGTGGAGATGCACTGGACATTTAAATGATGCTCTGGAAAAGGGCTCCCCTCCCACCTGTGTATTTAACCCCTGGTTTGCTGTGTTCAGCATTCAGCAGTACAGCAGAGAGGAGCCAGCAGCCTATCAGCTCCACCTGTGGCCACCAGCTCCCCCCGTGGCCACCTGCCCTTGTCCACGAGTGACACAGACCACCCTCTATCCCCAGGCCCTGCACCTGACATGAGGGTAGCCCTGGGCTACAGCAGAATCAGCTCATGCTTCCAAACCAGGATGCAGGTGGCAAGGAGCAGCATCCCTGTGCTCCATGGCACTCTGCTGGGAGTGTGTTTGGTGGTGTGCAATTCCTCCACTCAACAGGAGGCACAGCACACCACTATACCTGACACAGGCAAGCTGAGAAAAGCCAAACAAATAAAAAGGCCCCAAGAAGCTGAGAGGATTAGGGAGTAAAAATCAAAACTACTAATTCAATACATTTGAAAATCCCCTAATGATCATACCAAACCATTTAAAATCAATCCCTATTTCGAGACCAAATATATTACATACCATTACAGCCATTTCTACCAGTTTAAGACTCTGACACAATTTTTTTCAGACTATAAAATAAAACAAGCATGCAAACCTCAGTCCTAACCAATGATAAGTAAAGGCCCCATTTTCCAGACCTTTAAAGTAATTTTAAGTGCTCCAGCTACTAAGAGATATATCACAACTCTGATGGGCAATTGCAGAAACCTTAGAGTTCCTTCTTAACACAAAGCTCTTGAAAAAAAAAACCAGTTTATTTTTTATACAGTATTTATCGATTTATTGCAATGTATCAGAAAGTTCTGAATGGCCTGACCAGCTTTACACGCTTTGCTGAACTTTGAAATGAAAGCAAGAGAACATTTGCTTAAGTCAACAACATAAGTCACCAGTTTAAAGGTTAACACTTGATTGTGCAGCACGAGAAACAGACTCTTTATCTTCCCAGCTCAAGGCCTCCCGGGTTTCTGAAGAGCGGAACTGCAGCGGGCCAGGCTGCAGCACACTCTGCAGACACAAACAGAGCAGGGTGCAGCACAGGGTGTCACTTGGGCAGAGAGCAGCTCGGGCCCAGCTGTCCCCACACGCTGGCATGCCAGCAGCCAGCTGGGAGACACCGCTGGGCCACCACCCCTCCTGTCCTGGCAGCAACTTTTGAACACAGAACACTGGCGTTGACACCAGCACGGCTGTGATTCATGTGGAGCAGCTGCTCTAAAGCTTCCAGAGCTCCTCTTCCAGCCGGGAGACACCAAAGCCAAGCCCAGCACCCTCACCAAGAGCCCGTTCAAGCAACAGAAAACCACAGGGAAGATGGAAGTACTGCACTGTTGCGAGTACAGCTGTCCCAGATAAGGGAAATATAGAAATAAATAAGGTCCTTATCTACTGTGGCAAGAAAAAGGCAGGCTCAGGGGAATGGGGGGCGAGTGAGAGAAGCAAAAACTGTACCTAGAGAGGAAAGAAAACCTGAAATTAAATGAGGCATGCACTCCTTATAAATGCAGTTTTAGTGTGAAAATTAATCTCAAAATCTCAAAAGTGAGTTAAGACATCAGCTAAAACACCAGTCAAACCAACAGCCACTCTCTGTTCCTCCAAAACACTGGCATGGGCCTGCTCCTTGCAGCCAAAGCATCTGTACCAGGGATGCCTGAGGAAGGACCCATCAGAGCTCAGTGCCACTGTGCAGACAGTGACAAAAAAGTTTCATCAGAAATTAGTCTGGGAATCAAAGGGAGCAATTCTGAGCCAAAATGTCAGACTGGATCCATTAAAAAAAAAGGTGATTGCTGTAGCTGGGCTGTGTTGTCATACATTGCTTACGTTTGTTTTAATTTTAAACTAAGTGTCAGTCCAAGGTTTGTTACACAAACATATGGCACTGGTATTACATTCTATCTTGTATTTATAGAAAGTGCTGCGGCGGCCCAGGCAGCGCAGAAATGCCATAATGTTAACAACATTTATTAGTAGTATGACAAAAGAACAAAAATAAGCTGGTAGAAATCGTGACTTAAAAGTTTAAGGGACTGACTGGAGTAGGGTGCCAAACTCTGGAGATATTAGCTAAAATTCTTCCAGTATTCATACTCGCACAGTCCCCAGGCTGCCAAGTATTTAGTTATATAAATACAGCCTCGAAAAGGTAATTTGTTTAAAACCCAAGCCCTGAAAACTGATTAGCACATTTAATGCGAGCCCGATTAACACAGATATGCCCTCAGCTGGGTGATGGGAGCATTGAGGCAGAAGTCCGCATTCCTGTGAGTGAAGAGGAACAAAGCTTTTGGGACAAAGGGTAAACCTTAATTATGCCTTTTTATTACCCAAACTGCCATTTCCTCCTTACCCCAAACAAGGCAGGAAGGCTAATGGCACATTCACATAGCCCCATAAGCCATGTCATTGATAAATGCCACTACTAGATTTTTCCACTCCAGCTGTTACACTGGAAGCGGCAGAGGTTTGATTCTCCATCCTCTTAAAAATAATAAAAAAGAAAAAAAAAATTTAAAAGGAGAAAGAAAAAAGAAAAGCAGGATACAGTACACCGCTGACATTCCCGAACCTTCTGGAAGCGTTTATTAGCTTTGGCCACCGACCAGCGAGGGCTGCAGGAGCGGCCTGGAGTGGCAGTGCAAACTGGTTAATCTGTAGCTAGACATATCTGTGATTGGGGGTGGTGGTGTTTAGCAAGAAATACTCCTGCCTGGCAGCCAGGGCTTCAGCACTTTGAAGGGTTACTGGGGCTGTTGAATTTTTTTTTTTTTTTTCCAAAAAATTTTATTGGGAGAACTACAAAACATTTACAGTACAAAGTTTACAGTCTCACATAATCTGTAGTGAACTGACTCCCGAAAAATATATTACAACTCAAGTTGACTTATCCTTTAGTTACATTCAAAACATACTTCTGTTAAAGTAGTCCAAAAGAGTACATAGTGCTCAATCTGTACCTATGTACAAACAAAACTAAGCTACTGCTCATTCATCCACCGTCCAGGAAACTTTTGGAAAACTCCCAACTTTCTACATAAGGAAAAAAAAAAATTACAGGTTTTGGAATTCAATAAACAAGATATGTTCCTGTATTATAGAAAGTTTTCAGATCCAAAGATGGCCTCTGTTCTTATAAAATAGAGTGGCGAAATTTTGCTGTACTTAAAACCCATCCCTACATTCAAATTATCTCAAGCATTAGGAAAAATACTTATTTGGTTGAGAGATATTTAAGGCAAGCATGGACCCTCAAGAAGGCACTGTGAGACATAATACTGGGACCCCCAATTATTGCTACATACTTTGAGACTACATCACAGTGTGATTCGTGGAGTTAGGCAACGAAAATACTTTTTGGTTATTTTTAACAAGTCTGAATTAGATTTGCCACTTTGAAGTCTGATTGCTAAGTCAGTCTTTTTTTTTCTTTTTTTTTTTTTTTTCTCGTTTTTCAACTCGGACGGGCTACAACCATTTACATTCTAAAAAAAACCCATAGAAATTCCGCAAACTACTTCCACAGCATCGAGACCGATTTCTATAAAGAAACCATGCAATCTTTCAGATTTACGTAAACAAAGAAAGAAATTAATGAAATAAATATTACATACCATCTCTTAAATTAAGAATTTTACTCATTTACAATAAAATAACCAAGTGAAAGTTACAAAAAGGCATATATTACTGTGAAAAGAACACACTCCACATTTTGCCGATTAATAATGAAAATCATAATTTAAACATAATAAAAGAATATATATCTATTGCTTTTCATCATACCCGATAAATACAGTATGAACAAATTACCAATGTATACTTTTCACAAGATAATAAATAAGTTAAATAGTTTCATATTGAGTTGTGTGCAGTGACTCATACATGCAATCAACTCAAACAGCTAAAAAAAAATTTTAAAAAATCAGCAGTTATTCTCCAACAATTACAAACTAAACTCAGTTGAGTGCTTCCAAATAAAGCAACAACAAAAAATTGTTCTAAAAGCCAAACATCCACTAAGTGGTGGCAATGGAACCAATATTAAACTTTGGAATGAAGGTTTTAGCATTTGTTATAATAATAATATATAGATATATATAAAAAAGAAGGTTGTTATCAAGGCATATTCTTGGCAGGATGTTGGATTTTTCTTTTTTTTTTTTTTCCTAAAAAAAAAAGCTTATAGGTTTAGTATGTTCTGTGTTTTTATTTGAACTGGATTGAAAGACAAACTAGTTTGTAACTTTTTTTCTGTGTGTCTGCAGGATTGGAGGAGCTGGGCTGGCGAACCGGCGCTCCCCGGATTGTTTGTTGCTTTCTGGTGCTGTCTTTTCTAATGCTGGTTTGTTTATTTCTTTTTTTTTTTTCGAACACAGATGGAATGGCTGCTGCTGGTGCGTATCATAACTTGTCTCCAAAGAACGACAACAACAAAAAAACCCCGAAACAAAAATCCCCTTCTTCCAAGGTCTCTCTATAAAAATAGGTTTGTTCAGTTCGTGTCATTTGCCCTTTTGCAAAATGCTTTGTTTCTCGTTTTGTTCAGCTCTCGGTGTATAGATAGATAGATATATAAAATAAAACCAACCAAAAATAGAGAGGAAGGAGAGGTTTCGCTTTCTTCGTTCGGTAACTTACTTGCAGGGCTGCCGCGGGGCCCCCCCGGCCGCTGCCCCGTCCTCCCTCAGTCGTCGGAGATGGAGAGGCGGCTGAAGATGGGCAGGCGGCGGCCCGAGTCCAGGCTGGGCGACTCGGAGCCGCTGAGGGAGCCGGAGCTGAGGGAGCCGCTCAGGTAACTCTCCCGGTCGGAGAGCGAGTCCGGCGGGCTGGGCGGCGCGTCGAAGACGGGCGACTCGGAGAGGCGGCGGAGGGGCTGGAAGCTGAAGGGCGGCGAGGCGGGGGGCGGCGGGCAGGCCCCGCCGGGCGGCGGCGGCTGCTGCTGGCAGCGGTAATAGGCGGC